>CM035848.1:282925136-283030836 GCA_020510985.1 Pholidichthys leucotaenia
CACACCACTTGATGTCCATTATTATTTAGGCAGTGGAAATAGTTATGGAACAGTGCCTATACAATGCTTGCTACAGATATGGCTCAAAGCTTATTGGCTAGTACCTTCTATTAATGCTGTATCTTAACCCTTGTGCGACCCCCGGGGGTCACCCGGACCCCACCTCCTCGCATCTTGTCCCAGCGCCCCCTAGCGGTCTGGGTGTGTGTTTGGCGGTGGTGGTTAGACCGGAAACTCAACCCACTATATCGGCATCTTCCCCCCTCCATCGTATCATAGCGCCCCCTAGCGTCCCGGGGGTGGGGGTGTGGGGGGGTCGAGAAGACCCCCGTCGCCACCAAAAACCGGAAACCTCAACCCTCCATCATATCATAGCGCCCCCTAGCGCTATGATATGCCCCATAGCCCCTATCATAGCCCCCCCCTAGCGTCCTGGGGTGGGGGGTCGAGAAGACCCTCGTTGCCACCAAAAACCGGAAACCCCAACCCCCAGCCCCTCCATCATATCATAGCGCCCCCTAGCGTCCTGAGGTTGGGGGGGTGGGGGGGTCGAGAAGACCCCGTCGCCACCAAAAGTCAGAAACTCAACCCCCTATATCGGCATCCCCCCCCCAAAAAAAGACCCCTCCTGTCATAGTGCCCCCTAGCGTCCTGGGGGCGGGGGGCTTTCAGTCCCCTTGCTCTGCCTGGATGAATGAAGATAAAGTTTCAATCTCTACCATTTACACTGAGTTGTTGTGATGATTGTTAAAAAAATATATATATAATTTTTGTCTTAATTAAATTGAGCATTAATTTGTTTGAATCAAACCACAGTTTATATATAAAAATACATATACAAATTCCCCAACCATCTATCTATTCCCCAACCATCTAGCTATTCCCCAACCATCTAGCTATTCCCCGACCATCTATCTATTCCCCAACCATCTAGCTATTCCCCAACCATCACACACAGACACACACACACACACACGCAGACACACGCTCACTGTTCTGCCCTCAGTAGTGTGTGTTTTATAGAGTTAAAAAATATAGTTCATAAGTTCATAATGAATATCATAGTTCATTTATAATAATTCATGTTAAAATAGTAATTGTGTTAAAAGTAAATTCTGTATAGTTATTAGTAGTGATTGACTTGTATTTTATATTGAAAGCGCAGCCAGTTGCCGCTATGGTTTATGGGTAGAAGAAACGGACTTCGGTAGAGAGGAAAAAAAGGCAGACAGAGTGTAACCTGCCCGCGAATGTCTGAAACGTTCCTCCTGTGTGTTAAACGCCTTTCTACGCCTTCGAAAGCAATGGCTTTGTAAGTTTAATTAGCGTTTCGTTAATTTATAAGTTTGTTAAATGTGAACCTAGTATTGTTTTAAGAATGTGATGTTTCCAGTAATTAGTCTTATCCCAACTATGAAAGTATCGTTTCAGGAATTAGTCCTATCCCAGGGGCCCGCTAGCTTATTTTAATGTATGTACAGTGATCCCTCGCTACTTCGCGCTTCACCTTTCGCGCCCTCAGTGCATCGCGGATTTTTCAAAAATATTCATCAAAAATTCAAAATTGAGAAATAATGGGCGGGCGCTAGCAGAAGGCAGGGAGACTACATTAGACCATCAGGTGTCAACACTGACAGCCGCTCAACTCTCTGTTCGCTGTTCTCGTGTTGGCTCGGCTCGGAAATCTCGCAAGCTGATTGGCCGAGACGTTTCACCCCGCAAGCTGATTGGCCGAGACGTTTCACCCACCTCCTCTCCCTGCCGAGCACCCATGAAGGGAAGAAAGACTGCATTCATTGCTTTTTATCGCTCGTGTTACTTAGTCTCGCTGCGTGGAACTTTTTGCTGTTCTCTTGTGCCATTTTGTGTGAAATAGTCTTCCCGTCGAGCCACTACGCCGCCTCCTGCAGCTTCAGCTCTATCGGAAGCTGCCCTCGATGATCCTGCGCCTCCAGCACCTCACGATGAGGCGTCACCTGAGGAAAGCTCTCATTAACCTGTGCAGTAAATCATTTTCATCTTGTTACGTATCTTGTTATAAGAATAAAAGAGTTCTAAAAACATATTTATGTACACTTTGTTTGCATCTACGTATGTATGTACACGTACACACACACGTATCATATGAGAGAGAGAGAGTGAGAGAATGAACGTACGTATTATTTATGGATGACGTCATTAGGGGTGACGCTACTTCGCGGTTTTTCACTTTTCGCGGTCGGTTCTGGAACCCATTAACCGCGATAAGTGAGGGATCACTGTATTTTCTGTTTTGTTTTTTAGTCACTCGGGCTTTTCATCGAGCTTCGAGCCACAGTTGTAAAATACTGTAAGCTGTCTAAGAAGACTGAAAATAAAGGAGCAGGACGCTCGGTTTCCTGGCTCGTGAAAAACGAGTTTAGCTTGCTGTTGATCTGCGTTAACATACTCAGTGTATGTAACACGTAATGATAACAGTACACTCACACTAAATTTATAGAGATCATATATATACACATGTCATCCTGTGTATTATAGTGTTTCTTTTTTGGCAGAGAAACCTCAGCTCTGTGTTCTGTTAAATATAGGCCAGTGGTATGCACAGAGAGCCATTGCATTGTGCTTGTCTGTGACAACACACACACGCACACACGCACACACACGCACGCACACACACACACACACACGCAGACACACGCTCACACAGGGATCATATATATACACGTCATCTTGTGTATACAGTTTTGTTTAAATGAATGTTAAAAAGTGTATATAGTGTTTCTTTTTTTGGCAGAGAAACCTCAGCTCTGTATTCTGTTAAATATAGGCCAGTGGTAGAACTGAAGATAGAACTGTTTGAACTGTTTGAACTTCTATCTTCTGGTCGTCATTACAGATCACTGAAGGTCAAAACCACCCGTCACAGGAACAGTTTCTTTCCTCAAGCCATCACTCTGATGAACTCCTAACATTCACCTAGTCCTACCTGTTGCTGTACTCATGACTTTTCATCCATTATTACATTGCACATTATATCACCGAATCTGATTTCACATTGAAATACTGTATGACTGTATATTTTTTCCATATATTTCTGCAAAGTGTGGATAGTCTGAGTAAATAACTGCATATATTCCTGTATATATTTGCATCATTTTATAGAAACGTGGACAGACTGTAATTTACTGTACATACTCTGTTGAGATTGAGATTGAGATTCAACTTTATTGTCATTACACATGTATGAATACAAGGTAACGAAACGTGACTTGGCATTTGGGCACGCTCTGCAGAGCGCATCCAAGGCCAGGGCAGCCGCTAGGCGCCAGTCATAAAGAAGAAAAGAAAAAAGAAAAGAAATGATATGACACAATAGGCGAGAGAAAAAAACATGTTTTATCAAATTGATGCTTAATGGGTAAGCGAAATTTTGATTGCAGGCAAAAAAACCCTCAATGCATATTTAGCAGACATTTAGTGGACAATCACACAGCAGAGGGAGGGAGAGCAGTGTGTGTATATTTGCATGCCATTGTGTAGTGTAAATGTAACAGTTGTTAGTGAGCAGCAGAGGGCGCCTCCTGGCAGTGGATAGATGTTATAATCATGTGACTTATAAACAAGTCCAGAGTTCAGAGTCTATCTCTCTCTCTCTCTTGCTTGCAGAAGGCACATGGGCATTGTCCTTGAGAGTCCAATCCGCTGACGACAACAACTGATTGTTGATTGTATGGGTAGACATAAGAGCCGGTTCTTCCGCTAATCTCAGTCAGGAGGAATGTAAACACGGGGCAAACAAGGTCAAATCAAATCAAATCAGCACAGTGCACTCAGAGAGTAGAATTTTGTCCTCACCCGTGTAATTCTGTGCTTCCATTATATATGCAGGCTTAAACTGTTTTTCCATAGAGAGCACAGGGCTTCAGATGTATTCCTTCACTGAGTCACTGTCATTCAGTTCACCGTTTGCCGCTACTCGTGCCCTCCCCAACTGGTCGAATTGATGAAGGAGCTGGCTGGGTCCGCTTGATCCGCTCTCTCACCTTCCTTCAATTTCTGATGCATCAGGGAACTCCACAGCCAAAAATGGAAGTCCTGAGATCATAGCCAATAATATTTCCATAGACGCATGGATTCCAATGTCCATGAGTCTCTCGTAGGTTCCAATTCTTGGGCTCCCCCTTGGCCCAATTTTTGTTGAAAAATAGTGACAATAGCACATTTAAGCCGCTTCCAAATCCATAATTTCCGTTTAGATTAAGATTCAGCAGAAGAAGAGCGACTAAACACAGACAAAAACGCAACATTGCAAAAGCTGGGAATAGATCAGGAAGGCAGGGGAGGAGGGAAGAAAAATGCGACTGCTCTCTCTCAAGGCAAGAAGGAAAGTTGTCATTGAATCCTTATTTAAATCTTATTTAAATCCTTGTACGTGTTGTGCATACTTGGCCAATAAAGCTGATTCTGATTCTGATTCTGGTATGCACAGACAGCCAGTGCATTGTGCTTGTCTGTGACAACACACTCTCACACACACACACACACACACACACACACACACACACACACACACACACACACACACACATCTTTAAAAATAAACTAATCAGCCAAGACATAAAATGAAAACAAACAAAAAAACAAAAAAAATAAAATACAAATCCCAAGGCCGGGAAATGAGTCGTGGAAATATACGGACGAGCGATGACGACTGGGGAGAAAAAAAAAAATCCCTCCAAGGCCAGAAAATGCTACAATTACCTACTACTCCTTGCAGACCCATAAAACGGACAAGAGATTACGTCTTGGGGATGGGGGTCCTTCACGAAACCGGGCTGTAGTACCAAGGTCCAGTCGCGAACTTCCCCGTCGTCCCCCGAGGACGGACGACAGGAAGTCACGTTACTAAGGGTCCCTCGCTTCGGGTCCGTGACTGCCAATTCCCTCGAGGACGAAAAAAAAAAAAAAAAAAGAAGCCCAAGGACCTCACTCTCTTTTCTTTCCCTCTCGCTTGCTCGCTTGCTCCCTAACATCTCTACGACATGTCGCGCATGCGTCCATGGACCGGGAGGAAAGAAGAAGAAGAAGAAGAAGTAGTAGTAGATGAAGAAGAAGAAGTAGAAGTAGAATCCCCCTCTCCCGTCATGTCTTCTTCTTTTTCGGTCCCGTACTGGCTCCGCAGTACGACTGGGGTGACGATTACGAGTCGGTATATGCGACGCGGCACCGCTCCATGGGACCCCGCGGCGATACCAGACCACGAGCGACTCCCAACGTCCCCGAGAGCCCGCCAAGACAAAGACTGCGGGGACGGCGAGGAAGGACAACGGCAACACGAAGAAGAAGAGGTAGAAGAAGAGGTAAACGAAGAAGACGAAGAGGTAGAAGAAGACGAAGAGGTAGAAGAAGAAGACGAAGAGGTAGACGAAGGTGAAGAAGAGGAATCTGACACAGGGGAGGACGATGACGACGAGGAGGAGGAAGAAGACGAGGAATTGGACATAGAGGAGGACGACGGGGATGATGAAGAAGAAGAAGGACAGTATCACTATGACTATCGCGACGCTCCCGCGGAATCGATGACCTCGAAACGAGGGAACATCACGTGTAGCTCGAGGCCTGCCCTGCAGTCGCGGCATCGCGGGCGTCGACGTTGGCCTCGACTTCAGCGCCAGGGCCCCACGGGGACAGCACGCGAGGCCATCGTGGACGTGGCCTCGGCGTTCCTCGCTTACTTTCAGCTCGAGCTGGAGGACGAGGTGATCACCATGACCAACCTGGAAGGCGCCAGGAGGACGTGGCGAGGGCTCGACGGGTGGAGGCCCATGGATCAGACCGACCTGCGCGCCTACGTGGGGCTGCTGATCCTCGCGGGCGTGTACAGGTCGTGAGACGAGGCGTGCAAGAACCTCTGGGACGCCGAGAGCGGACGCCCCGTCTTCCGGTCTGTCATGTCCCTCAAGACCTTCCGCTCGTACTCGAGCGTCCTGCGTTTCGACGATTGCGACACCAGAGAGGCCAGACGCTATTCCTCTTCTTGTTCTTCTTCTTCTTGTTCCTCCTCAGGAGACAAGCTGGCACCCATCAGGCGCGTGTGGGATACGTGGCAGAGGAGGCTGTCGCTCCTGTACGAGCCCGGACCCGAGGTCACCGTGGACGAACGACTGGTTCCCTTTAGGGGTAAGTAGCCGTGGTGTTGGGTGTAAAAAACAAAACAAAACAAAAAAAAATATATAGAAATCTAATTGCGTCTCTCTCTCTCTCTCTCTCTCTCTCTCTCTCTCTCTCGCTCTCTCTACCCCCCCCAAAAAAAATTAATCCACCTTCTCTTGTTTGTTTTTTTGTTTGTTTTCTTTTCCTTTGTGTAACCCCCAACCCCCACCCCTTCCTCTGGTCGCTGTCCCTTCAGACAGTACATGCCCAGCAAGCCTACCAAATACGGCATCAAGCTGTGGGTGACGTGCGACGCCCGCTCCAGCTACGCGTGGAAGATGCAGGTCTACACCGACAAACCCGAAAGGGGAGGTGTCCCCGAAAAGAACCTGGCCACCCGAGTCATCCTCGAGGTCACCGAGGGACTGGGACCCGGGCGGAATGTCACCTGCGACAACTTCTTCACTTCCCACGAGCTCGCGCGCAGGCTTCTTGCCGAACGGGACCTGACCGTACTGGGGACCCTGCGCGCCAACAGGCCCGAGATCCCGCGAGATCTGCTCGACGTCAGGGGCAGGGCGGTCGGCTCCTCGTCCTTCGCGTTCTCCTCGTCCGGGGCTCCCGACGTCGCCCTGGTGTCCTACCTTGCCAAGAGGAACAAGAACTTGCTGCTCCTCGCCATCGCCGACAGGTACCTGTGAGGCCCGCTCCTGAGCGACCGCGCCGATCGCAAACCCCTCGCGGTGCTCCACTACAATCGCACCAAGGGAGGCGTCGACAACCTAGACAAGGTCGTGGCCACGTACAGCTGCAGGAGAAAAACCTGCTGCTGGCCCCTGGTCCTGTTCCACAACATGGTGGACGTTTCGGCATACAACGCCTTCGTCCTGTGGCGGGAGCTCAATCCCACGTGGATGGCCGGCAGACGCAACAGGCGCAGGTTGTTCACGGAACAGCTGGGCAAGGCGCTCGTGGCCCCACTCGTGCTCAGGAAGAGGAGGAGGGAGGGGGCGAGGGAGAGGGAGAGGGCGAGGGAGAGGATCCCCCGCGGCGGCGGCGACGACGACGACGACGACCCCGAGGCCGCCACGAGAGGAGTACCCCCGCGGTCTTTGGAAGAAAAGAGGTCCGTGGCTCTGAGAGAGATCCGTCGCTACCAGAAATCCACGGAGCTGCTCATCCGTAAGCTGCCCGTCCAGCGCCTGGTGAGGGAGATCGCTCAGGACTTCAAGACCGTCCTGCGTTTCCTGAGTTTCGCCGTCATGGCTCTGCAGGAGACCAGCGAGACCCACCTGGTGGTCTCTTCTTCGCTAAGGGGGTCACCATCATGCCCAAAGACTTCCAGCTGGCCCGCTGCATCCGCGGAGAGAGAGCTTAGACTTTCTGCTGCACATCCACCAGCCATAATGCTCTGCACTGTGTGTCTATATATATACATTTATAGTAATATGGACATATGTTTGCTAGATGTTGTTTTTTCTTGCCTTCTGATTGTTGCTCTGAGTGTTGCTGTCCCTGTGCTGTTGCAATCCTGGAATTTCCCCATTGTGGGACTAATAAAGGCTTATCTTATCTTATCTTATCTTAAAAGAGGAAGAGGTGCCGCGTGTGTCCCAGGAGCAAGGATACCAAGACCAAAACCGTGTGCCGCGGGTGTCGCTCACACATGTGCGGAAGATGCGTGCTCAAGTACTGCCTCGCCTGCGCTCCCGCCAGCCGCGGTCCTCTCACCTCTTCCTCCTCCTCCTCCTCCTCCTCCTCCGTCGAATAGCAAGTCCTCCACAAACCACCGGGTGGGTAGATCGACTTTTCCTTGGAAAAAAAAAATACAAAGAGGGGTCATATCGACCCCATGTAATTCAAAACCCCGAGGTGGGGGGTCTAGTCGACCCCCACCCCCATCCCCAAGTCCTCAACACAAAACCACCCGGAGATCAACTATCTATTCCTTGGAGAGAAAAAAAAACCGCAAGCTGGGTCGATATGACCCCCTCAAAAAAAATACAAAGGGGGTCCATATGACCCCCTCTCACCCAAAACCCCGAGCTGGGGGGTCTAATCGACCTCCACCCCTCATCCCCTCCGAGGTGGGGTCTAGTCGACCCCCACCCCCACCCCCCAAGTCCTCAACACAAAACCAACAGGAGATCAACTATCTATTCCTTGGAGAGAAAAAAAAAGCAGCGGGGTCGATATGACCCCCTCAAAAAAATACAAAGGGGGTCCCCCTCCGAGGTGGGGTCTAGTCGACCCCCACCCCCATCCCCAAGTCCTCAACACAAAACCACCCGGAGATCAACTATCTATTCCTTGGAGAGAAAAAAAAAAAGCAGCGTGGTCGATATGACCCCCTCAAAAAAATACAAAGGGGGTCATATGACCCCCTCCGAGGTGGGGGTCTAGTCGACCCCCACCCCCATCCCCATCCCCAAGTCCTCAACACAAAACCACCCGGAGATCAACTATCTATTCCTTGGAGAGAAAAAAAAGCAGCGTGGTCGATATGACCCCCTCAGAAAAATACAAAGGGGGTCCATATGACCCCCTCTCATCCAAAACCCCGAGGTGGGGGGTCTAGTCGACCCCGAGACCACCCCCCTCCTTCCTCGACGAACCACTGGGGAGATCAGCCATCTATTCCATGGAAAAGAAACAGCGGGGTCGATATGACCCCCTTGAAATATCCAAAAGGGGGTCGAGATGACCCCCTCGGAAAATACTCAGGGGGGTTGACATGACCCCTTTCACCCAAAACCCTGAGGTGGGACACCCCCCTCCCTAAAAAAAAACACTGGCAGATAAACTATCCATTCTGGAAAAAAAAAAAAAACAAAAAAAAAACAGGGGTCCATATGACCCCCACCCCACCACCATCGTTATGTGGCACGTGGAAACACAAGGGTTAACCGTACAGCTCATGAAGTCATGCCGTGTTTCACCAATGTAATGCATATAGTATCCTCTAGGGGGGGCGTTTTAAAAACAGCCCTCCCTTTCCCACATAAGCCAAAGGGGCCTACCATATCATTTTCTTCTTTTTCAATTAATGTCATATTAGTGCAACTTTGAAATGTTGATTTTCAAATTACTTCAATAAAGTTAACTTGAAGTGTAATGTGAACTTTTCATTTTTTTCAGTTGTACTACAGGGACATAGCGGGGTGTTCTGAGTGTTGGTAAAATGCTGAAATGAGCGTATGATTTTCATATGTGCTATTTTAATAAATACATTTTAACCAGAACATTTTATTTGTCTTTGCACCACCTACGTATGTGAACAAATTTTCTGAGATTTTCCACAGTTCTAAGAACCCAGATTCAATGGACCCAGGATAGCCCTTTCAGATATACAGCAAACCAAGTGGGCAGTTTAAAAAGAGCCTTCTCATTCACACATAAGACGAAGGGCTTTCCATACAAAATACACTTTACAACTTATGGTATGGATGGCTTTATTGACATCAACTGTCAGAAGTGCAAAACTTAGTGAAAACACAGAAGTCAACAGTGTACTGAAACTGGTGAAGAATCCATTCTCCCGTTACGTTTATATGGATCTTATGCACTAAAATGTTAAAGTCCCACTTGTAATTCCCCAATCATCATCGTTCTCCTCTCTTTTGTCCTGCTCCTCTTCACTATCATCCTCCATTTCTTACTCTACTTCAACTTGATCCTTGACATAATGTCCGGCTCAGGAGACACACACGCAGGCTCAGAATAGATTTAACAGCTTTATTTAACAGACAGGTATGAATGAATGCATGTGTGGGATATGTATATGTATTGTGGGAGAACTTCAGTGCGCAGGCAGCAGAGCAGACCGTTGTACAGCCGGGCAACCCTATAACGATAGAGCAGAGGGACAAGGTAAAGGGCACCACACCTATACAGGACTGTGAGAATGACTGCTGCTTACTTGGAATGACAGGTGGCTGGTGTCGGCAAGGAAAGAGCCCGGGAGACAGCGACCCGCGGAGCCTGTGGCAACGGCGTGGATGAAGTGGCGAAGACGAGGGTCCACCGCCGAGGAATCCACCTGTGCACAGGGGAGAGGACTGTAGAGAAAAGGTAAGATGCTTATGATTGAGCGTTGTCTTGCTGGTACTGGGGGTTCCAACAGCGAAGACGAGCCGAAGGGAACAGACGGCTTCAGGCCGAAGCACAGGGCTGAGTGGGTTAAATAGTTCACCGCTGACAAGGCGCATGTGTGCGCGCAGCAGGGGCCAATGATGAGTGGCGAGTCATGACAGTACTCCCCCCCCTAGCAGCGCCTCCTGGCGCTGGTTTATCTGGGTGCGTCCGATGGAACTCCGTGATGAGGCCCTTGTCCAGCACCAAGGAAGAGCGCACCCATTGCCTCCACTCAGGACCAAAACCCTCCCAGTCCACCAGGTACTGCAGCCCGCAACCTCGGCGCCGAGAGTCTAAGATGGAAGTGACTCTCCAGGCCGGGTGGCCATCGATCATGAGGGGCTTGGGCGGCACCGCCGGCGGGGGGCAGAGGGGATCGGACACCACCGGTTTGATCTTGGAAACGTGGAAGGTGGGGCAAATACGGAGGGGGGGGGGAATGGTCACACGCACAGCCACCGGGTTAATGATTTTGGAGATGGTGAAGGGTCCAATGAAGTGCTGAGCCAGTTTCTTCTTCTCACCCTTCAGGTTGACGTTGTGAGCGGATACCCAAACTTGCTGACCCACCTGGTAAGCGGGAGCCGGTCTCCTGTGACGGTTCGCTGTAGTGCTATTGTGTGCAGCAGTGCGCAGCAGCGCATCGTGCGTCTTGGACCAAAGGCTCCGGCACCGCCTCAGGTGTGCCTGGATGGAGGGAACCGCCAGCTCACCCTCCTGCACCGGGAACAAAGGTGGGTTGTATCCCAGGGAAGCCTTGAAAGGGGACATACCAGTAGCAGAAGATCGAGTGGAGTTGTGAGCATATTCCACCCAGGCCAGGTGCGTGCTCCAAGAGGCCGGGTTGGAGGTGATGACGCAGCGGAGGGCAGCTTCCAGCTCCTGGTTGGCCCGTTCGCACTGCCTGTTGGACTGCTGGTGATGGCCGGAGGAGAGGCTTACAGTGGCCCCCAGGGCGTTACAGAAGCACTTCCACACCTCAGAGACAAATTGGGGGCCCTGATCCGACATGACATCCACCCGTATCCCATGCAGTCTGACCACGTGTTGGACCAGGAGATCCGCTGTCTCCCGTGCCGTAGGGAGGCCCCGCAGCGGCACGAAGTGGGCGGCCTTGGAGAAACGGTCGACGATGGTCAGCACTGCATCGTAGGTGTTGGAGACTGGGAGACCGGTGACGAAATCGAGGGCTATGTGGGACAAGAGCCTGCCTGGGATCGGCAGGGGCTGGAGCAGACCCACGGGAGGAGCGTTACCCGACTTGCCGGTGGCACAGACTGGGCAGGCCCGGACGTAGTTGGCGGCGTCCTTCTGCAGACCAGGCCAACAGAAGGACCGCTGGAGGAGATCGACCAACCGGGAGACCCCAGGATGACAGGCGAACTTGGAGGTGTGGATCCAGTGGATAACCTCCCCCCGAACCGAAGATGGAACGAATAGCCTCCCCTCCGGTCCGCCGCCAGGGTCCGGTTCTGTCTCCTGTGCCTTCTGGATCTTGTCCTCAATGGCCCAGGACATTGCCCCCACAATACACGAGCCGGGCAGGATAGTGTGCGCCGATTCCTCAGACGTCTCGGGGGCAAATTGCCTGGAAAGGGCGTCAGGCAGGCCGTTCTTCGAGCTGGGGCGGTACGTGATGGTGAAGCGAAAACGGGCAAAGAACAAGGACCAACGCGCCTGGCGGGCATTCAGACGTTTGGCAGATCTCAAGTACTCCAAGTTCTTATGGTCCATTAGCACTATGAACGGCAAAGCAGCCCCCTTCAGCCAATGGTGCCACTCCTGCAGGGCGAGCTTTATCGCGAGGAGCTCCCTGTCCCCGATGTCATAATTGCGCTCGGCCAGTGACAGGCGTCGAGAGAAGAAGGCGCAGGGTCGTTTGGCCCCGTTGGCGGGCGACCGCTGGGACAGCACCGCCCCCACCCCTGTATCAGACGCGTCGACCTCCACCAAGCACTGCAGCGAGGGGTCGACCTGGGTAAGGACCCGGGAGGAAGAGAACTCCGTCTTGAGTGCTTGAAAAGCCGCAGCTGCCTCTTCGGTCCACCGGAAGGGGGTCTTAGGCGAGGTGAGGCGGGTCAATGGGCCGACAATGGTGCCGAAGTTAGGTACGAAGCGGCGGTAGAAATTGGCGAATCCTATGAATTGTTGTACTTGCTTCCTGGAGGTCGGCGTGGGCCAGTCGACCACCGCTTTGACCTTCGCGGGGTCGGGAAGGACTTGGTCATGTGAAATGACAAACCCCAGGAAGGAGGTGGTCTTGGCATAGAATTCGCACTTTTCGGCCTTGACGTACAACCTGTTCTCAAGCAGCCGCTGCAAGACCCGCCTCACGTGGACCCGGTGTTCATCTCGTGACCTGGAGAAGATTAGGATGTCGTCAAGGTATACAAAGACGAAGAGGCCGAGGAAATCACGAAGGACATCGTTAATGAGGCGCTGAAATACTGCGGGGGCATTGGTTAATCCGAACGGCATCACCAGGTATTCGAAATGACCAGTTGGCGTTCGGAAGGCTGTCTTCCACTCATCTCCCTCCCGGATCCGGACGAGGTGGTAGGCGCTGCGGAGGTCCAGTTTAGTGAACCAGGTCGCCTCCTGGAGGGAGTGGAAGGCGGTGTCCATCAACGGCAGGGTGTAGCGGTCCTTCTCCGGGATGTCGTTGAGGGCCCGATAGTCAATGCAGGGGCAGAGAGAACCATCCTTCTTTGATACGAAGAAGTACCCTGCGCCGAGCGGGGACGAAGAGGGGCAGATGATTCCCGCGCTGAGCGACTCCTTCAGGTAGGCGTCCATCGCCTCCCTCTCTGGCGCTGACAGGCTATATAGACGCCCTGAGGGTAAGGGAGCCCCTGTGTGGATGTTAATTGCACAGTCGTTGGGCCGGTGAGGAGGGAGCGACATTGCCTTGGACTTGCTGAAGAGGAGGCCCAGATTGTGAAACTCCGGGGGCACCAGGGTGAGATCCGGCGGTGCAGCGTCCTTAGCCAGAGGGGGTGAGGACTGGGTGCAGGCTGTGGACTGAAGGCAGGTGCCCATGCAAAACAAACTCCAGGTGGCAATCCCTCCGGCCTGCCAATCCAACACCGGGTTGTGTAGACGCAGCCAGGGGTAGCCTAGGATGACTGGTGAGACAGAGGAGGACAGGACATAAAGAACAAGATCCTCCCGATGATTACCTGAGATGATGACAGGAATAGGTTTGGTCCGATGGGTCACACGTCCGAGGGGTGCATGAGAGAGGGTGATCAGGCTGAGCGGAGTTGGCAGAGGGTGGCAGGGGATGCCCAATTGGGTTGCCAGGCTCTTAGAAATGAAACTCTGCTCTGCTCCTGAGTCCACCAGTGCGTGAGTAAGATGCCCCATGGCGTTGTGACAGAAACGGATGGGCAAAGAAAGACTAGTGAGGGGTTTTGTCTGGTTAGAGTCCGCGAGGCCCCCTACAGTGACTCGTGGACCTCCCCGTTTGGCTTCTCCAGACAATGCTCCACGGTGTGTTGACTGCCTCCGCAATACATGCACAGGCCCAACTCCCGGCGGCGCTGTTTCTCCGCTGGAGGGAGCTTTGACCGGCCAACCACCATTGCCTCCGACTCCTCGGAGGACTCCGGTGGCGGCAACGCCAGGGGGCGAGCTTGAGGCGTGCGAGCGGAGCCTCCTCGCGAGCGGTTGGTCGACTTCCGCTCGGAGGAACGCTCACGCAGCCTGTTATCCAAGCTAATAGCTACGGAGATTAGCTCTGAAAGCGTCTCCGGGAGATCTCGACCAGCCAATTCATCCCTCAGACCAGAGCTGAGGCTGTGGAGGAAAATGCCACAGAGTGACGCCTCACCCCAGCCTACTTCCTCGGCAGCGACCCGGAAGTCGATGGCGTAGTCCACCGCTGACCGGCTTCCCTGCTGGAGAGCAAGGAGACGGTCAGTGAGGACACTATCGTGCCGGGAGTGATCAAACACTTCGAGGAAGCTTCGCACGAACTGGTTATAGGAGAGGTTCGCGTAACTGGGCTTCGCCATTACGGCGTAAGCCCAGGTTAGCGCTCGCCCCTCCAGGAGATTGCCAATGTAACCAATCCGGCTGTGGTCTGAAGGAAAGTCCCCAGGAACGCGCAGGAACACCGACTCACACTGCATAATGAACCCCCGAGCTCCACCAAGTTTCCCATTGAAACGGGCCGGAGTCGGGATCGGTGTGAGCCGGGTCGGCGTTCCCGCGGCAGACTGGCCAGTCACCGGAGCGACAGGAGCTAACCCTCCCTGGCGAGCCGGGGGGAACGCCTGCTGGGGATCCAGGCGGTCTAACCGGTGAGTGATTGAGGTCAATTGATTCAAAATTACCTGCTGTTGGTGGGCTATTAAATCTACTCTAGCCTCGAGGATGGAAAGACGGCGTGCGAGCCTGCTGTCTGCCGAGCCGCTCTGCTGAAGCCGTACTGACATAATGTCCGGCTCAGGAGACACACACGCAGGCTCAGAATAGATTTAACAGCTTTATTTAACAGACAGGTATGAATGAATGCATGTGTGGGATATGTATATGTATTGTGGGAGAACTTCAGTGTGCAGGCAGCAGAGCAGACCGTTGTACAGCCGGGCATCCCTATAACGATAGAGCAGAGGGACAAGGTAAAGGGCACCACACCTATACAGGACTGTGAGAATGACTGCTGCTTACTTGGAATGGCAGGTGGCTGGCGTCGGCAAGGAAAGAGCCCGAGAGACAGCAACCTGCGGAGCCTGTGGCAACAGCGTGGATGAAGTGGCGAAGACGAGGGTCCGCCGCCGAGGAATCCACCTGTGCACAGGGGAGAGGACTGTAGAGAAAAGGTAAGATGGTTACGATTGAGCGTTGTCTTGCTGGTACAGCGAAGACGAGCCGAAGGGAACAGACGGCTTCAGGCCGAAGCACAGGGCTGAGTGGGTTAAATAGTTCACCGCTGACGAGGCGCAGGTGTGCGCGCAGCAGGGGCCAATGATGAGTGGCGAGTCATGACAATCCTCTGTTTTTTTTTCCTTTTTGCCTTCATCCTCTGGTTCTTCCTCTTTGGTACAGTTTTTTGGCTTGCCAATGATTGGTGCATAATCAGCCAGATAAGACACAAAAAAAACATAGCACACAAAATCTTTCAAAAATGGCCAGAGCTCACTTAATGTCTCGTCCAAAACGCCCTGCTTTAAAGCTTGCTTTACCCCAGCATGGCAGGAAGGACCAGTCTCAAATTCAGTGTGCAGTGTTATATCTTCCTTCATTACCACAGTGAAGCACAGATCAGAAATGTCTGACAACTCAGGGACATGTCAACGCAGAAGATATTTAATGCCATAAATCGTGGTCAGTGCTTTCATCATACTCTGATTATAACTCGTGTGTACCAACAAATGTTTGTATATGTCATGTAACGCAGATGTAATTCTAGGGTTACCCTCAGCGGACATTGATATGTGCTCATCTGACGGTATCGCCTTACAGGTTATTGTAAACGGAGGCTCCTTGCTACTCAACTCAAGCATTTTGTGGAATGTAGCTGCCACCTCAGCAGAGTTGTCACACTCCTCTGATTCCTCCTCCTCTTTGCCTTCATCCTCTGGTTCCTCCTCCTCTTCGCCTTCATCCTCTGATTCATCCTCCTCTTCGCCTTCATCGTCTGTTTCATCCTCCTCTTCGTCATCATCCTCTGGTTCTTCATCCTCTTCGCCATCATCCTCTGATTCCTCCTTCTCTTCGCCATCATCCTCTGATTCCTCTTCCTCTTTACCTTCATCCTCTGGCTCTTCCACCCCTTGTGCGTGCTTTTTTGGTGAAACAACAATCACTTTACAAGGAGTACCATAAGTTGCAAAAATAATGTACCGCACAGCATTTTTCAACGCTCGCCAGACCTCACTTGATGCCTTGTCCAAAACGCCCTGCTTTAAAGCTTGCTTTACGGCCTTACAGGTTATTGTAAAGGGAGGTTCCTTGCTACTCAAGTCACGCAATTTGCTGCCGATAACAGCAAACATGTCGTCCGAGATCTACAGTCAGAAGTACAAACGCAATGAAAACACAGAAGTCAACAGAGTACTGAAACTGGTGAAGAATCCATTCTCCCGTTACGTTTATTTGGATCATATGCACTAAACTGATAAAGCCCCGACCATAAATTCCCCAACCATCATTTCCCAACCATCATTTCCCAACTATCACTTTCCATTTTTTTAGTAACATATACACAGGGCGACCAGGCATAAAGTGCTGAGCAGCCATGAAATCCCAACCATTCAGAGCTTCCCATTCAGATATAAGACAAATGGTCATTCTCTGTATCTTCCTCCTCATTGCCTTCATTCTCTCTTTCTCTTCCTTCTCTCCACCATCATCCTCTGTTTCTTCATCCTCTCCTCCGCCATCCTGTGCTTCTTCCTCCTTTTCGCTTCTCTGTTTCTTTCTCCTCCTTGTTGCAGGGACAGGTATTCTGTGACTGCTCTATGCTACGGGTTGTATTTTGTTGGAGCCGGTGAGTTGATGTTGGGTGTTTTTGTGAGGACGCGGGTTATTTAATGGGGTTTTCATTAATCCATCGCAGTATTACCCCCCAACAACATGTAACGTAACTATTAATTAGACGACTACGTGCAGTCCAAGAAGATTCCTCGTTCAATTTATCAACGATGGCTTGTTGTGAGAACACAGAACAAGTAGAGAGTTCCAACGCTGAAGACCAGGACTGTGAAATTGTAAAGCTTTACACCAATGAGCAATTTGTACTCTACCCTATTACTGTTGGCCATAGAGAATTGGCATGCAGAAAACTTCACCTGCCTTACATTGAACGTGAAAACGAATTGTCATGTTGTATGAAAATAGGAATTCCCTGTAGGATTATCAAGACATCGGGTGACGGTAACTGTTTCTTCAGAGCTGTCAGTCAAGCTCTTGCTGACACTGAGAAATATCACAAAAGGATCAGAGAGGCCGTGGTGGACCGTTTAAAGGATCATGAATGGAATTTCAGAAAACTGTTGGAAAATGGTTCTTCTGTGACCGAATACATCACAGAATCAAAAATGGACTGCCTGGGAACCTGGGTCACAGAGGTGGAAATTCAGGCATTGGCGGATTTATTATCCACACCCATATACACATACTACAATAACCGATGGTTACAGTATCGACCTTTTATAAAGTTCGGGGAGAAAGGTATCTATCTCAATAACAATGGGAATCATTACGATGTTGTTATACGGGTTGAGAATCAAGACGTGTGCCAAGAAGGTAGCAACGACCCCGGGGACTGTTCACCGTTTCGCCTTCTTCAGAATGACACCGTGGTCTCTACATGTGAGATTAACGGAGAGCGTGTTCACGATCAGGAAGATGACCATGAGCAAAGTGAAGCCGTGATTTATCATGCAAACCAAAGCACTCCGGGTTACTTATTTGACATTCTAGCCAGTGACGACAAGAAGTTTGTAGTGACATTTGACAGAGTGGGTTATCTGATAAGTGATCGTGAAGACCACTTTGCAAGTCTTGACGATGTGATGGAGTACATGTGTCAAGTTAAAAGGGTCACATTCGTATTAGATGACTGCTACTGCTGATGATGCTAAGTACTATATCATATATATTCTGGAATACATCCTACCCTGTATCTACCATATCCCATGTATTACACATTTGAATGTTGCTTGTTTCTATTGTGGAATAAATCCTACCCTCTATCTACCATATCCCGTGTATTACACATCACTAAGTACTATGTCACATATTCTGCAATAAATCCTACTCTGTGCACGCCATCTTGTCTGTGTTACATATTAAAGTACTATATCACATAGAAAGCACATATCAGTCAAGGTCAACCTTTTTGTCAAAGAGATAATATGACATTACATTCAGTAAAAAGGCCACAGAAGTTTCTTTATTAAGGTGTATTAAGTTATCAAACGTAACAACAAAAGTGATAATACCACAGTCTATTTTACATTGACAGTACATTCATATGACATATCGGCCGTAGTAAAAATCACACCAGTCCTTCATCTCCATGGCACTGGCAAGGTTAAATTTAAATTGTGTCTGTCTGAGCAACACGTCATTGCTCAGCTGAGGCATCTCCACAACGTCTTCTTGGTGCTCTTCTTCACATTTATCAACTTGCTGATCCGGTGTTAGATTAGTGTAGATATTTGACAAGCTGGATCCGTAAACTGTGGTTATACCCAGAGATCCGGTCACCTCGCCTATATCGTCGGATGGACTTTCGATTAACACCTTAACATTGGGCGTTTCTTTTTCAACAATGGCAAATGTGTCGGCATAGTCACTCATGGTCTGGTATAAAGCAGTTAATTATTTCATCACCGGATAGGGAAGTGCGATGTTTCCGTCGTATGCGTATTTCGACGAAGATGACAGGGCTAGATCATGAAACCTATGCACGGAGCCCATGTCCCCAGTCAGTTGAGCTAAAACTGTAAAAAAAGTTGAGCTGCACTGTGTGTTCATATATTCATATATTTATTCCATCCAGCTACAATGCTCTGCACTGTGTGTCTGTGTGTGTGTGTGTGTGTGTATATAGTATATCTTATAGTAATATGTACATATGTATATTAGCTGCTCTTGCTTGCTTGTTTTTTTTCTTGCCTTCTGATTGTTGCTCTGAGTGTCGCTATCCCTGTGCTGTTGCAATCCTGGAATTTCCCCGTTGTGGGACTAATAAAGGCTTATCTTATCTTATCTTAAAAGATTATCACAACTAGTAGATCTCAAGAGGTCTGCAATGTGATAAAGGGCACGATAATCCGCATCCGCCGAGGGCTGATGACGAGGTGTGCATACGTACGAGTCTATGCACTGAGGAAAGAAAAATGTGGTGGGTAATCCACTCGGGTCTTTTGCGATGGCGACCACACCGACATCCATACAGCGGCTGCATGTAATGTGGAACTCGTCACGTTTTGACTGAACCAGAACATCCAAAGCTCCTCTTTCTTTATCTGCATACAACAGGCTGTTAGACATCATAAAAGCAAAAACGCTGAGAGTGGTTTGTCTGTTTTGTTCGTCGTACACAGAGAGCGTACGATTGAAAGGTTCGGTGTCCATGCCGGCTATTTTAAAATGACATCGTCCCATCGTAGATTGTCCGATGTCAACATGCCATTTGGAGGATAGCTTAAGCGGGTCGTGAGTCAAGACCCTTGTTGTATTATCATTGAGAACCGTGAACTTGACCGGTATTTTTTCCCATGTCCCTTGCCTGTATGCCGTTACAGTCATCGAGTCTATTGTAAAGATAGCGCTGCGGCCATCTGCACATATAAGATCACTCAGATCGATCTTAAATATAACAGGTTGATGACTGTCACTGGTCTTTTTTATCGTGTGCCAGAAGATGTAATCCTTATGACTGAAAGCCGTTGTGTAAGGTGACCTGCACCGTTAGCATGATTGTATATAATGTATTTTCAAAGTGTGACGGGCGCTTGTTGGGTTACTCATCGAGGGCTGTCATGACTAGGTCACGATCCATCGTGTCTCATTGACACATCGACCTATCCTTCTTTTCTTAACCGGACCATAGACACGGGGGATAACGCTGTGACCCGCTACCTTGTTGGCAAGCAGATCCCGGTAGAAATCCTTACAACCTGTGCAGTGGTACGTCACCTCCTTGTTATTGCTGGCAATCCGGTGCGTCCTCTTACCCAGTGTGGGTGTAATGCTCTTTAGCCATTTTTTTTCTTTGAACTCAGTGATCCATCTTTCCATGGCAGTTACGTCAGAGCAAGAGTAGGGTATGATACAAAGACTGGACTCGGGATACAAGGTGTTTGTCGAACAACCGAAGGTGTCCGGTTTGTGTATTTGTAACATGAGTGTAGCTTGATACACTAGACCTGCCAGATCAACTAACGTTCTTTCGTGTAGTTCGCTTCTCGTAATCGAGAGTCTCCCTTCCGAACAAGCAAGTCCAGCATCTGTCAACATGACACTCGATACTGATATCACTATGCGTTGACCGCTAGGATCCTGTAGTGAGACAGCGCCTTGTGAAATCGATCGAGTAAGTGCCGCTCCTAACACGGGGCTGAGATTCCTGTAGACATCATGAGGTTTTAGTGTCATATCTTCAATGACCACTTTAATGCACGCTTCAAGCTTATCACCTGAAAGGTGGCTTACGGTCCTCCTGTTCGCCATGATCGATTCCCACTCAGTAGCTCCACATGTTGGTATCATATGTTCCGGGCAAGTGTTCATCAGCGAGTTAAAGGCAGCGGTGGCCCTTTTCAACCTTCTTCTGATAGACCGAATCGATACGAGTAGCCAGTGTTTACAATCATCCAGACTGCCAACCCCGGCACCTTTGCTGTACATGTAGCAAGGCAAACAAAAATCTATGATGCAATGAGCTACAAGTTTCCCTGATCGATTGACCAGGGACCGATCTGCGTGATGAGCTATCAAAACCCTAGAGTTTGCGTAACACTTGTTCCAAGGCTGATAAGGGTGGTTGACGAGACTGGCGACCGATGACGTTTCCGTGTGTTGTATGAGCCCAAGGTCGTTGTCGCCACTGCGGGGACTGTGAGAGTCCTCAGTGCGAGTCACCTCGCACAGCAGACAGCCTCCAAACATGGTTGTGATGCAACCCGTAGTGGCGTGTAGATCCAGAGGATATCTGTAGAAAGCGGCTTTGCAGGGCTTGCACTTGTGAAACTCGTAACATTCCACGGGCTTCACCGAGAGACCCGTGATATGCTGTAGCCAGGTTTTTGCGATTTCAACGTATGTCGTTTTTACACTACAGGTGCTTGCTTTCAAGCAAGCAAGTGTTTGTTGGCTGAAATGTTTGTTCTTGGCCGATTTTATGAGCGTACTCCCATTTTCGACGCAATGACCTCGGACGCTCTGGTTACAAGCAAATCTCGTAGGATACCATGCTTGCGAGAGAACATGTGATTCATGCAGTATCACCCATCTTTGTACAACGTTTTCACACAAGTGTCACCGGAGTCACACGGTTCCAGCCTTGTCAGTCGCGTAGATACCGAGCAGAACCCGCAGTCCAAGTGCACTTCCATTACAGATAGCACTCTGTGAGGTAGGAGGAACGAGCCCGCTTGATTGAGTTCTAACCACCGACCTGACTCATTGAACATGGGCTCTTGCATTAGGTACAGTATTTCATCTCCGCGCTTGAGCTGATGCCAAGGTACTGTTGTGAAACAGGATGCTCGATCGGTTTCCAATTTCATACAGTCGCCTCTCATGACACGTGCTATAAATGTGTCTGTCACTGCTGAGTCGCAAGGCGATCGCATGCTCTTGAATGCGGCTAATCCTCTGACTTTCACCAAAACAGAAGACAGCTCATTGCTGCTATCCAGAGTATGAGTTAAAGCCACGTATGTTTTCTTAGCCACGTGGCAATACACCGAGCAACTGTTTTCGTACTTTAGTCTGACTCTCCTGTCTTTAACAAAGGCCTCGGTTACGTCGACCAACTTGTCGGACCCGGGAACTCTTGCTAGGTAAACTGGGTATCCCTGTTCCGTGACACTCCCTTTGGGATCTCTGACTACCTGTTGATGTTTGTTCCCTCGTCCTATTATGTATGTTCGCTTGAGGACGTCTTCGATTAGAGCCACGTGAACGTAGTTCAGGAAATCGGGCACCTGGTTCCCTGCGTGACAAAACTTCTCACATATAGCCTTACGAGCTTCACACGCGAAGCGTTGCAGCGATCTACTTTCCTCTTGCGAATCCAATTCGACTGTGGTATCATCGGAGACATCGCTCTCGACGGAGTCGAGGTCGCGGTAGCCAACCGCGACCATGACACTGTCAGTGTCTCCGTATACTACAGGGCACGTATGGTGGAAAAACGTAGCCACGCAGTTGTTCACATCCGAAATCTGTTGCCTGCCATGACCGGATATGAGAGGTCCGCATGGATGAGGGGTGGTCCCGTAAAACGAGTTTGCTAGCACTTTACACTTTTCCTCCTGCAGCTTATAGTACATTCGCTCGGCGTCAGTTATTTCGGGATTCTTAAGTCTAGCCTTAAACTGGGCTCGCTGATTGAGATAGTACTCGACAGAAGACGCAAACACGCCCGGTGCTCGGGTGAAACGACATTTGGCGCTGTCGTACTTAAGAATGAGCAACGCGTACTCGAATCCTTCCGCTTCCCAACAGTAACACACCCAGCCTGAAAGATCGTGTGGAAAGTCTGCCGGGGGCCAGGGTATCGTAGTCTCGGGTGATATGTTGAGAGCGCACATGATCGAAGGATACATGCTAGCAAAATCAAATGAAAGTTCCAAGCCCATACCCGGTCCCGAGTAATGTAAGCCAGTAAGAGGTTCGCATACGGCTCCTCCTTTCCATTTCTCACCGTCTCCATTAGCACACAGCACCTTCGGATTCCATCGCAGCCGACTGTCGAGTTCGGCACCCGCAGGTCCCGCTTTTACCCTGAGTGTGTTTAGTGCAAACTTGAGTTGGGGTATCTGAACGGAGTGAATGCTTTGCACAAAACCGCAGAAATTATCCCCTCTCCCGTGCACCACCACATCTATGTTAAGCGTGGTTCTACATCGATGAAACAGAGCCGAGACCGGTTTGAGAACCTTGGCCAATCTGGCGTATAGCTGGGAATCTACTAAGTTGTAAACGAGCACAGCAAACAGACTTTTTCCGCCCGTTTTAATCATCTCATCCATTCTGTCGTAACTCACATCGGCAAGCTTGCAGAGTTTCCTGGTGTCCTTCGGGGGCTTTTTGTGTAGCTCTCTGACCCTAGCTATGACAAAAGGTGCCACATCGTTCAGTTTCATGCTCGTACACGCGTATTTGATTTCTCTGGTCCCTGCCATTCTGTACAAATCTATTACGTTCATACCACAACCATTCATTTTGAAATGGCCGAGCTTGGCTTTCTCTCTGTTGAACTGTTCTATGTGACCGGTTATGTCATAGAGTTTGTACTCGGTCAGCGAACCCTTGGACAGTACTGCGCCTACGTTTTTTAACATGTCCTTGTACATTTCCAAATAACGTACGTTTTCAAACTGGAAAAAGGGAGCCGCATCTTTAGACAGGTGTGTGGTGACAAAAAGACGGTACCAGGCATGAAGCAGTGAGGCGCATCTTTTTCTAGTGACAGGATCCAACGTGTTTGCATACTTGGACTCGGCGTAAAAGTGAACGCGTTGATCGAGTACGCGCAGATCGAACTCTGCATTGTACACGTGCAAGAGTTCTATTTCGTGGTGGTACAGCATCGTGATTGTTTTTTCCAAAAGCGCTAGTTCTCCCGAGCATGCGTGAAACATAATACGAGTAGCATCGTCTATACCGGCACCGGCGATCACTTCAGTATCGGGTTCCGGGTAGCGTCCCTCTGCCACTTTGCTCTTATTGTACAACACTATCAACTGCTTCCTGTGGTGACCTGCGTCGCGTTTGGGTAAGTGAGTGTTGAGAATGACAGTAGATACATACGTTATTTCATGCTGTTGACCTGGCATGTCCGGCGCTAAGGGAGGGATCATCACGTGTTTACTGTGTTTGGGTAACTGTTTTTTCTGTGCGTTTAGAGTAGACACCAGTCTATCACGATACTGTGTCATTTCGGCGACTGCGCCTTCGGTGCAGTAAGGAAACTTGTAAGCGAACGATTCGCATCTGACAGACATATCTCGGTACGAGTTATCAAACACTGTCTCGATGTCCAAACAGGCGGCTTTGTAGAAGTAGTCCATGTGATTACTGTCGAAGAGCCTAGCCTCCATCTCGGACCTCTCGTGGTCGTAGATGAGATCCGAAGGCGACAGAGTGTCGTTTAGCTTGTGTGCAGGTATGAAGTACATTCTACCAAACATGATGTCTGAACATAAGGCTGGGGTATTACCATCCCATGCAATGTAGTAGCCCTTATCCGGACAAAAGTCTCCACAATGTCAGCGCGCCCCTGACGTTCTGCATGTAGATCATGGCTATTGCTATAGATCTGAGCGGAAAAAGCACCGCATTTATTTTTCGCTTAATGTCTTCCTGTAGAACATCTACATACACTGGTTCGGAAACAAAATGTTTCAACCAAGTCGCTTTAGTGACAGCCCAGGTTTCACCATTGTCCTCATTCTGCAGATCTAGATCGTAGCCAACGACAGGTGTGATATCTGTGAACTTTAAGTTTATGGTAGTGTACGCTTTTAGACATCGAGACTGTAACACCAGTCCCCTACACAAGAGGGCTTCGTCTTGTCTGTGAAAAAAAAAAATGATTTCATCAACACGCCGACCAGGTCGGGTTCACGTGTCAGGTCAACGCGTCTGCGCTCAGGATAAATGTTTTGAAAGAAATCAACAAAAGGCATGGGTTTGTCCATGGTCCTATGGAGTCACGGTTCATTTATCATTGGAATAGAACAACAAACAATTCTTCCTCAGTATTCCGTTTCACAAGTGAGACTTTTGGTTATTTGACGTTACAGTCAGTTACTACGCTCATGTCGACAGATAAGACCACGCTCAAGACTGCCCTTACCGTCCTATAGCTCCAACACATATACAGCCCAACCAACCGTGCATGTAAGCTCCGACCATCGGTTAAGTTCTGACCGTCGGTTAAGTTCCGACCGTCGGTTAAGTTCCGACCAAAACATTGTGACTACTGATAGCTTGTGAAACTCATGATACAGTGTTTCAAGTAAACAACATGAAGAACAACAGCAACACGCTGTAGTGTAACTGAGTCTAAGGTGTCTTCACGTACAAACTGCTGATTCAGGATGACGAGTAACAAATTTAGGGGTTTCACAGGGGCAAGTGAACATCTGCCTCATATAGAACGTGATACGGCTGCGATTGAAAAAGTGAATGTGCCCTCTAACAGAAGGGCTTTATTCTTGTCAGTGGAAACGGATGTAATGCATGACAGGACACTGGACAAATTGTCATTCAACGCATTACCGCCCAATGACAGAGCTACATTTCAATTGCTTTTATATTTGACGTACTGTTGCAAAGGACAATTATTGCAGGTCACTCTTGAAAACCCTGACTTTTCTAGTATGACGCCCCCGATAAGAGAAGACTTTGCTCACGGTCGACTATTTTGTTTCGTGTTAAACATGACTGCCGAAGAGGGGTACGACACAGACACGTGTCCTCCTAATGCGAGCCGCGCACCCGACGATGACCCCATTGGAGATCAGCTAGCAGATCTCATTGACATGAACGTAGACATGGGTGTCTTCAGACGAGATGAGTCGACCGAAAGTCAATCCGATGACGACGTATTAGATGAGGCATTCAACTCCTTCATGAGACTACAACTTGTTAGGAAAAAGGTGTGCTCCCTTAACAATGCTATGTAAGTTATGAGAGACGGCAAGGGGGAGCTGATGTCTTTATTCGACTGGGTAGATGTACGCAACGACACATTGAACGCCAACAGATTGGATAAGAAAAAAGTTAAAGAACCACAGGGTTCACTGTACACGCCGGCTTTGCAGTCCGGTAGGCAAGCGGTTGTACTACCCGAAACCGTAAGCGAGCTCAATCTCAAGGCTCTGGAGAGATCCATAGGTAACCTTATGGACAGTGTGACACAAGGAGAGGGTAAGACTCTGTTGTGATCCCTCATGTCTAAACTTACCGCATTGCAATGGATGAAGCAGAAGGTCATGCTTGCCAGTTATAATCCGAACGTACCCAGAGATGTGAGGTTCAAGAAGACGCTAAACGCCTTTACACGGGAGCTAAGTTCTCCAACGGGGCAAAGTGACATTGACATCAGAGGACTGTTGGTGTTTAGGTACTCTTTAGAGAAACTCATAGATTGGGAGACCCCAGATAAGTTTGTTAGATCGCTCCTTCACAAGCATGTGCCTATAACAAAGGTTAACATGGATGCCATGCTACGTAACATACATAGCAGACGCAGAACCCAAGACCTAGCAACCATGCTAAACAGCGGCAGTTGTTATTGCAACTCACTACGGCCAAATAGCCTTGACAGACCTTGTGACGGACAATGTCAAACGGCGTATTCGTGTTTTTATAACTTGACAGAGATACATCCGTTCCTGGTGAGCAAAAGCGACCACAGGTACTACTTTGCGCACCTATATCCACACCTGGGCAAACTGGAGCATCTAAGTAAAGAAATGAAACAGGAATACAAAGGCGGTAGGCAGTTTGAGATTGTGGCAGACATGGTTTTCAATATCTTGGTGAGGCATCGGTTCAGCAATCATGACTCGATTTACCAGGGCCTCAGTGAGGTGATAGATGAAAATATGAGCAATTCCAACATGTCTCTAGGTCATCATTTTCCTCACATCCACCAGCGTCTATGTAGCAGCGCGAGCGCTGGGGATCACGTCCCAGTGAAAGTGTACGACCGCGCTCTGGTGCGATATCTATTTTGCGACGCATTACAGGTCGGCAGACTGTTTCAGGTCTCAACTACGTTTAACTACATCATTGCGAACACCGCTCCCAGGTACACCATCAAGCGAATCATGTTGTTGAACATCACAGGTCCAGGAGAAGGCAAAAGGTACGCTAACAGTGTGCTAAATTATCAATTTCACAGAGTGTCAGGGTGCATAGAGATGCTGACATCTTTCACCCCTCAAACTTTTAAGTACAAGCAGAACAGAAATGCTTGCGTGGTCATCATCGACGACGCCCACATAACTCACGAAAAAAACACAAAGGCGGTGGATAGAGAGTCTAACGTGATCCCCAACACATTTAAGAATCTCTTGGATACCAGCGTGCTGGAAAGTGACGTTGTGACTAAAGACGGAACCAGTGGAAAAGTGGACACCGTGAAATATCAAGCGGTACACAACTGTGGTTTCGTGTGGATCACCAACACCATGGGCTTTGTCAGCGACGCTTGGGCAGATCATTGTCTGATAATGGAATCGGAGTTTCCGGACCGCGTGTCCTGAACACGCAGCACTAAGCAAATCCGTGACACTGTGGAAACTGGGATGATGGACCCTATATCTGAAGTGTGCCTTTACAGGCAGAACATGATACAGTCAGCAACGATGATTGCAGATTCGGAGATTATGCAGTTCAGCGCGAGATTTGACGAAGCCAGAGATGCGTGTCTCGCCGCCCTATACGCCAGTCACATCATGTGTATGAGAGTTGAAAGTCACAGGATTCCATTTTGCGTAAATCAACTGGTGTTTGGTAAGGCCATGAAATTGGCCTGTCATTTTGTTTTCGACATATGGATACCGCCGTGGACCATGATCCCAAACAGCAAAGACTATCCCGACCTGGCTAGTTACATGCAACGGTTGAACGCGAATAGACTCAGGGCTCTGAACAAACTGACTTTTGGACAAATATGCTTGGAGACAAATGCTGTCTACAAGCTATGCTCGGCTGCGTGTTTATCCGACTTATGTCCCCGTGCGATCGACACGCAAGGACGCTTTGCGTGCAAGGTATTAGGTTACGTTTTAACCCAGATACACGCTCAGAATCTTAAGACGAGCGTTAAGATGGAGAAGTTGTGCATCTCAGGTATCGACGCGATGTTCTTCTCAGAGAAAGAGATTAAGGGTGGACACGACAGCGCTCACGATATGCTCATATTGTGTTCGACCTGTAAAGTTCCAGCTCATGCCACCGCCCAGACTGAGACGAAAAGGCACTATCTGTGCACATACAGATTAGCCACAAATCACACACCATTGTACATAAGGAGAGGACAAATGAGCTCCCATAAAAAAGTCGCTTCTCTCACAGTACCACTCGCCACGGTGTACGACCTGCTGGCTTTATACGCACCGGATTCCCACTTGGGGTTCTGGGCACAGTTGAGCTCCGCAATGGTCAACGCCTACAATAATGGCAACACTGAAGACATGAATGCTCTAGGTCAGTGTTATGGTGACGGGCAACTATCACAACCTCGACTGTCGTTCACATTGGACTTCGCCGACGATCCTGTGAAATCGCTGATACTAGAAGCAACAGCTGCAATCGAACCCTTGAATGAACTTACATTTAACAAGTGTGTACTTGGGGGTGAGACATTTCAGTGTTCTGTGCCTGTATATTACGGAGGTGTTCTCAACAAAGCAATGGGTCAAAGTGCACCCCAGGAGGCACACAACGAAAGCCACATATGAGAATCACAAATAGGACCGAGTGGTACCTTCCATGGCCCTAGGCTCAGTGTGTACTCCCCTAACTACTCCGGAGTACCAGTTAAGAACATGAGTTCATTCTGCACCACAAGGACTGTTTACCACCAGGACCAGGTGAATTTACAAAGTGACAGAGATGATCGTGGTCACCTTTTTACCTTGGAAGAGGACTGGGAATGGAAGGATGCTGTGGATGTATTTAATCGTGTTAGGCGTGATGAAGCGTTCACCGTGGGTTTGTTAAAACGCGACTACGCTGTTACAATGGTCACAATGGAGAGCGACTATCGACGCAAACTGCCGTCATCGCAACGGTCCGATGGTCAAGCGGCACTTGCTTTGACAAAAGGTGTATCACTTGAGGAGCAATCACCTGTACGAATGCCTGTTGGGGACAAGATAATGTCACCACGTGGGTCACACAAGCGGTCCGCAAGTGAGTACAGTTCACAGGACTCGAGTCAGAGTTCGCCCAAGAAAAAGAGAAGGACTCACAGTCGGCAATCCAAAAATGGCAGATGTTTGTGATATATCGGCACCTGCAATAACGCCCAATGTATCTGTATTTGTAATGTGGGCTTGTAATTATGGAAATTTTGAATTGTGTTATGTGCATAGTGGATAATAAAAGGAATAAACCTTCACATTGGCATCAGTTATTTATTTCACATGATTAGTTACAACAAAATTTATATACAAACCTAGACAATTGTTTCATGTCGTTGTGGGCTCAGAAGATTTCACATTACCAAGAGGGAGATGGTTGTGACTCATAAAACTATATGTATTACTAGCCCCACGTTGACTGCTGCCCCGTTTCCTCTTGCTATTCCTCATCCTTATGTACAATGCTGGAGTGATCACACAATACATGTGTCCGATAGCTGTACATACATTGAGCACTGTGACAGTGCTGCAGTCTACGTGTGACCGATAATATATTATGCTTACAACCCAGGGCGTCCAGCAGCATAGGAATGACAGAATGGTAAACACGGGTAGGATCTGAGCTTTTTTTTAGTGTTTTCCCAAATACATTGCCTTCAACATGCCTTTTTATAACATATAGTATCATAGCGTTGCAATATATTAGGACAACTATTGGCAAGAGGAAACAAAAACTCATTCTCCTCCAGAACGAAAAGAGCTTTAGATCAGGAGTCATTCCATTCGTACACATCGCAGCGTTTGATGAAATGGGATGTATGGTCCAGTAATACACGTCTAACAGAGCCGATATCAGAGGAATACATGCACACGTCCGAGATATCAATCTTCTTCGGCTGGAGGCACTCTTCCGTATCAGCCATCTGACCGGTGATGTTTTTTTGTGGACGATCTTCATATATCTCTCGATGTTAATGTAGACAATCAGGAAAATACCATACTGGAAACAAAACTGAAGGGAAAGTTTTATTAGCATCTGAGATTAAAGTCAATCGAGTACACTGTGGAAAAAAAAAGTACACCTACCGTAGTTAAACCCTTGACAAGTTTGCATACGAGATCCCCAAAAATCCAACCAGTGACGAGAACGGTCTAGGTGACCCACACTGGGAGGGTGATCATGGTGCCGATGTTACAAAGTCCCAGATGTGAAAAGCAAATGTCTATGTCAGATAGCTTCTTGTTTACTCTAGCACAAGCGCAATGGAGCGTGATGAGCATGATGACATTGACGATCAAACCTGAGATCATGACAGTGGTGTGAATTAAAATGTAGAATATGTTCCTGTATTGGTAACAGGCTGGTATGGTGTACCCGGGTTTCATTGTCATGTTGTACATTGCTGTGTGGTTCTCTCCTGTGAAATTAAAAATAGACTCCATCGTTACGAAGAGGACATACTGAGAGGAGGGATTGTGTAGCTCTACTTAAGTTTACCTGGAATTCCCGACCTTACATTGTCCGACCTACCAATTTCACCACCACAGCAAGAGTCGCCGACCTAGGAAGATTTCCCAACCATGCAAGACTTCTCCGACCAAAGACTTCTTCGCCTACCTTCCTATTTCGCCACCCTGACAAGGTTTTCCCACAGACGCTAAGTCCCGACCATGCATTTTTAATCAGTTTCCAATTTTTCTCAACCCTCTCAAAGTTGCCGACCTAGCAAGTTTTCCCGACCATCGACTTCTTCGTCTACCTTCCTATTTCGCCACCATGACAAGGTTTTACCACAGACGCTAAGTCCCGACCATCGACTTCTTGGTCTACCTTCCTATTTCGCCACCATGACAAGGTTTTACCACAGACGCTAAGTCCCGACCATCGACTTCTTGGTCTACCTTCCTATTTCGCCACCATGACAAGGTTTTACCACAGACGCTAAGTCCCGACCATCGACTTCTTGGTCTACCTTCCTATTTCGCCACCATGACAAGGTTTTACCACAGACGCTAAGTCCCGACCATGCATTTTTTAATCAGTTTCCAATTTTTCTCAACCCTCTCAAAGTTGCCGACCATGCAAGACTTCTCCGACCTAGCAAGATTTCCTACCAAGAATACCAGCCCCGAGGCTGGACTTGTAAAATCTTATATAAAAACACGACCTTGCTGAGTTGCTATTAACCGCAAACACACTTTCAACACAGTTTCTCCTTTTCAAAAGCTAATCTAATTTATGACATGGATAATTATATCATGTTGGGTGTTATTGGAAGGGGATCTTACGGGACTGTGTACAAAGTCAAGTGTAAAACAACTGGAAAACATTTTGCCTTAAAATGTCATAAGAATGAGAGAGATGCTTTTGATGAGGAAGATGAACTTTATTGTCATGAGAAGGGGTTTGACGAAGAAGAAGAAGAAGATGAAGAAGAAGAAGAAGAATGTTCTAACGCCAAGGGGGGTGTTAAAGACTCTACTGTGAGAGAACTATCTTCTCTCTTTGCGTTAAGAGGACATCCTCACGTGGTTGAAATGGTCAGATGCTTCGTGTACAACGGCAGAATTTCCACGCTTATGGCTTACATACCCTACACTTTACATCGTGTGATTTACAAGGGACAAGGTTGTACACAGTTGACACCAGTGAGTTTTGTGGCTCATTTTTCTGTGCAGATCGCCAATGCACTATCTTACATGCATGGACTTAACATGATACACAGAGATTTAACACCATCTAATGTGCTACTGACAGAAAATCTTAATGTCAAAGTGGCCGATATGGGACTGTCAAGACACTCTGTGAAATGGATGAGTTCAACTGTAGTAACAGAACCTTTTAGAGCACCTGAATTGTTTACGGAACACACGACTTCGAATTACACATGTGCCATAGACATGTGGAGCCTGGGAGTGTTGATTGCGGACGCCATGGAAGGAAAAATGGTTTTCCTTAAACGTGATTACCCGAAGCCTCTTTCCACGTATCAGCTCATCACGGGAATGCTGTGTCCTAAAGACCACACTTGTGCATCATCTGTAGCATGGGACCTTAGCAGTGTGATGCCAAATGTCATGAAGTGTGATCGTGTGAAAAATGTGGTCTTGAAACTGTTGACTTTTAACGCTAAGGAAAGACTTCTTGCTCACATGCTACTGGAGGATGACGGATGGAAACAGTTGGCTCGTATGACAGTGGAAGAGATGAACATGGTTAAGAATAGGTTGACCTGATCACATAGGGTTAAACTTACTGTTTTCGTCATGATAGGAGTACTTGTGTGTAGCTATGATCTTCATTTACTGACTTCTTGACATATTACGCAAAGAATGATTTATGTTCTAATGAGAGATGTACCCATCCTACTGATGTAAGATTTGTCTTGTCTATACCTGTAATATTGTGTGTCGTGAAAGAAACGCTTTAACCGTAACTGTGATCTTCTGTCATGTTTAATCATATTTTCACATAGTGTATTTCTATTTCATAATAAAACAGTTGGTTGGTTGACACTGCACATTTGTTTTATTGCAATAACGTAACTATTGATACAACCCACATAGGTTCCTGATGTACTGCATTTGTGGATACACAGTTTGCCGTTCAATGCATTTAATAGGTTCTTCACAGAACGTCTTCGGTTAAAGAAACCCTTTAACCATAAATGTGATCATTTGTCACGTATTGTATTTTTCATATAGTGTGTTCTTGTTCACGTAGATTCATATAGTGTGTTCATGTTCACAATAAAAGAGTTTGTTGGTTTGCACAGTGCTTTTGTTTTATTGCTAATATAGCAATGTCACTATTGCTACAAATCACACATAAAGTAAAGGTCTCAATATGCTGTATTTGTGGATATACAGTTTGACGTTCAATGTATTATCATTGTTATCATGGTGATGAGGGCAGTTCTCAGGATGTCGTCTCGGAGACCGGATGCAGAGTTCCACTTTCTTTCAAAGTCATCGAGCATTTTCTTTATGTTTGCCGTATCTGAATGAAAAGAAGAAAAACTGAAGACAGGAAATGGCTGATGATCGTACGATTTTGTCATTATTATCGTCATCCATGCTTACTTTCATTGACATTGACCAGGTCCACACGAGTATTGACATCTTCCAATGGCCGAATGGCTGGAATCTGGGGGATACTGGGTCGCGTCACAGAGGTGGCGTTCACATCTGCACAGGACTGATCTGTCCGTCCCTGTCTCTGGTACATGAAATGTTGATATTGCGTGTCTCCGTAACCGCCAAAGGTAGTACCATTGTGGACCATGAAGCAGCAATGTGCAGGGCTTACAGTTCTGCTCATCGTATTGTTCCACACCTCGATCAAACTCCACATTTTACTGTCGTCAGGATCTACGTAGAGCATAGAGATGCGTACAATACTATCAAGTGGGCTGATTAGTGCTGCCTTGTTGGCTTTGTCTACTCTCGCGGTGTAATAGAACATCCCGCATTTCATGGGCTTTACACGCAAAGCGAAACTTTCGTTTCCTATTCTATAATAGCCTTCGTCTGTACATGTGATAAATCTAATGGAAACTTGATAACCTAAAGACGTCAGGGTCACTTCGTAGGTTTTTTCACTGGCTAAAACCACTTGACTGTCTTTGTAGAATGTTTCAGTTGCGCCTTCCAAGTGCCCCGGTAACTTGACAGTTGCGCCCATTGTAGCTACAATGGTGATCGGCGCACGTGAGTCAGAGGTAAGGCCCCTTTCTCTTTTCAATACACAACATTGGGCTGCTGATAACAGCACAAGCATCACAAGGACACCCATGTTATACTGTGTAGTCATTTCAGTAAAGCTCATCAACCTGTACTTGGTTCACAGCAGTACAGCTCTGCTCTGTGCAGCCCTGCCTTTTTATGAGGTTGAAACAATGACGTCATTCCCGACCAAGCTGTTATGTAGCCTCTGCACCAATCACATGCTGAGAACAGTCACGTGATGTGTCCTACTATTTTTTTCCGCATTTGAAGTGTGTTTTTTTTATAGATGGACATTAAAACTTTATTTTATGACAATCAACATGCAACACTGACATTCGAGACTTTATTTATGATGATCATAAGCAACAGGATATTGAGAATCATCTTAAGACAAACCTTTTATTAGTCCAATAATGGGAAAATTCAAAATGGTATAGACAACGGTCTGTGAGTTAAGCACTGATCATTTCTCTACTACTCTCTCTACTTTCTTTTATATATATAACAAAGCTTTCTTTGCAGTAGGTGGGCACCCAACTATCAATATTGACACGTGTGACCTCGGCGAACTGCTCAGTGATCTGGTTCAACAAATCATCTGGGTCAGTATGCCCCCCGACTGACGATTTCTCCTGTAAATATAATAAATATAATGCAGCTTCCTTTGAAAGCAGCTGGTCGGGACTTTATGGCTGGTCGGGATAAATGAGTGTGGTTGGGAGAAATAAGTATGGTTGGGAGAAATAAGAATGGCTGGGACTTTATGGCCGATTGGTCCAAGACTGCTAAGTGCATGTACTTATAGTAACAATCTAAAGTGTATTTATATTGGATTTGCTATCTTTCTGGTAGCGGTGTCTGTGGTATTACTGCTACTCCTAACAACAATAATCCTACCGAAACCAGTAGCAGTACTGCTAGTGGCGATATTGCTAGTAGTAATACTGGGATTATTACTATTAGTAATACTGTTACTACTAGTAATTAAAGACGAACTAGACTTGGACCCAACTTGTGACGACGTGATCACAAAGTCAGTTGAAGCCGATCTCCTAGTTGTGTAAACTCTGGATTGGATGTGTCCGGTCCGGTTCCACGCCTAGAGACACACGGCTCGGTTGAAAAATACTCTACTACCTAAGGGTGTCCACACCGCCAGTGGGATGGAAACGCAGCTCGAGAGTACGGCTCGGCCCACCATTTGGACCGACCTGATCATGGAGTCAGTTGAAGACGGTCTACTACATAACGGCGCGCACGCTGGATGGGAAGCGTTTTCTAGTAACACGCCAACCACCACTGGGATGGAAACGCAGCTCGAGAGTACGGCTCGGCCCAAAGACATCACTTGGGACACGGATAGACTTCCGACTTTGGATCTGGGCCTTATTGATGACGTGTTGCGTATGGATACGCTTCCGATTTCTGATCCGGACCTCGAAGAATTAAGTGACGACGTGTTGCACAAGCAGTACCTTGAAGATGCAATTGATGAAGTGTTACGGAATATGGATCCGGGCCTTATTGATGAAGCGTCACGTACGGATACACTTCCAACTTTGGATCCGGGCCCCGAACAATTAAGTGACGACGTGTTGCACGCAAATACACTTCTCACTTGGGAGCCCTACTTTGAAAATGTAACTGATGAAGTGTTGCGTTACGGTCCAATGAGATACTTGTCCAATATGTTCCCACTGGATTGAATAATGTGCTGTACCATTATTGTTGTTCTTAATAAAGACATGAGAATCGATATGTTGGATGGTTTACTTTTTATTATGTATTACATACACTAACACATACAAAAGGAGCATATATGCATAACACACCACTGTTGACTATAAACCTCAGCGACATCATGATCAATGTTCAGGATTACAGAGTATTTCACAGACGATCATGTTCATCATCGCTGTCTTGGGGATCGTATTCGGTGTCACTTGTCCTATCAAACACGTCTATTTGTACATGTTCACGATAACCGTCTTTCGATTTCAGTTGATAAGCTTCAGAGTCCAGGAGCCAGGGTGCCTCGTCATCGCCACTGGTTTCAGAAACAACATCTCGAGCTACTGGATTCCTAGGGAAGGAATTTGGCTCAGCAAGGGTCCTTATCAGATTGTAGGGACATTCGGCACCTCGCGAGGGCTTGCCCCATCGAGATTTCAGACTCCTGTGCACGCTGGGCTTGCGACCTACTGAGCGGAACCCTAGCTCGTCCGGGTCTCCCGCGGCGCCTCGATCGGGTGAATCCGATCGAGGTTTCAGACTCCTGTGCACGCTGGGCTTGCGACCTACTGAGCGGAACCCTAGCTCGTCCGGGTCTCCCGCGGCGCCTCGATCGGGTGAATCCGATCGAGGTTTCAGGCTCCTGTGCACGCTGGGCTTGCGACCTACTGAGCGGAGGCCAAGCTCGTCCGGGTCTCCCGCGGCGCCTCGATCGGGTGAATACGATCGAGCTTTCAGGCTCCTGTGCACGATGGGCTTGCGACCTACTGAGCGGAGGCCAAGCTCGTCCGGGTCTCCCGCGGTGCCTCGAGCGGGTGAATCCGATCGAGGTTTCAGGCTCCTGTGCACGCTGGGCTTGCGAGGTTTGGTTAATTTCAAATCCCGGAACACGCTGCTGAGTTCACCTGAGACCTCGCTGTCACCCGAGGTTGCGATCTCTTCTAGCTCAAGGCTTCTGATCATGTCGTAATCATCGCTATCATCTACGGATTGTATCATGTCTGTTTTGCAGTATTGGACGAGATTGTCGATATCGCGAAATGGTCCGGCCTGTTGTCCTTGCATCGTCTCACTTACAACGTATTCGTTATAAGTTTCATCGGGGGTTATGGTATAGATAACCGTTTGTGCATCACCGCCTATAATACGAGCATTACCTCTAATATGAGCATTGCCTCTAATAAGTAACAAAAACCTGCCTTCTCGTTCGGTTGGCATGAAAGCGCAGTAACCGAAACCTTTATCATTTATACGATCCAAAGCACACTCTATGTTTGGTGCGGTGATAAAGTTTGGATATGTCATTATTTTTTCTTTCCATTGTGCCAGAGTACGGTGTTTGTCTTTTTCGTTGACGTTGCGCTTCACCTTCAAAGCTCTCCTCATATGGCTACGATGCATTGTTCAGCTGAGGATACACCCACTTTCCGCAAGGCTGGTATGTCACTAAGTGTATGTACACGTTGGTTAGTAGTAAGAGGGTACACTTATCGCTCTAGGCGGACCCGGCCGGATGAGGACTTTACTTTCATATTCACAGAACAGCAAAGAAAAGCGCTAACCTAATAGCCATTCTTTTCAACCAATTATGTTTGACTTGCAACGAAAAGAGCACTTCCGACCGATCCTCTCGTACCAACCATTGAGCACCTAGAAGAGCGACACGATCTCGCAGTTCGTCTGAAGCGAAGTTATTCACAATTAAATTGAAATACTCGGTGTAAAGAGGCCGGAGTTCCCCGAGCAATTCGTGTCCAGTTTTTATTTCAGTGGCATAAATGGCCTTGTCATCAAAGGACCGTGGATGTGCAAATGACGTGTGATCTTTGTCGATACGGAGTGGGTAGTTAGCGTACAGATTGTAAAACCTACCCCGACTAGCAGCAGCGGCCTCTCCGCATATTCTAATTAGGTTATCGTGAGCAACGGCTGCATCGCTCATCATCCGTCCACAAAGCTCTGGATCTGCAGTCCATAACGATAATGCCACACCGAGATTTCTCTCTCTGATGTAGCGAAACTTTATGTCTTCCGAGACGTGGTTCACGTAGACCAGTTTACCGTCCGCCGTCAACCAGAACGCTTTCACGGTTCCATTACAGGCGGGGTTGTCGTAGCCAATACGGCTGCAGGACTCCGAGTCTTCTCCCGTCATTAGAATACGGTTAAATCGAAACACTTCTTGATCGGTTAACGGTCCGGTCCCTTTGTCCGTGGGGTATGTACGACAAGGTACTCCGGAATAGAGCCAGCAGTATCGGAAGTGAATTTTACTTGGCAACACAAAGTCTATCACAGTGGTCATCGAAGGGCATCGCTGTTCGTTTTCGGTGTGGCATAAAGAGTAGCTATCGGTGATGCATTCGCTGGGGCATAGCGTGACGCCTTCGTTGTCGACGCTCCCCTCCCAACACAACTCCGGGCGCGATGCGGGCTCGCTACGGTGCCACAGAGCGTTAACCTCGAATCCCGAGGAGATGTTGTGGTTACTCAGGGAATCGACACGAGATCCCATCGATAATGCTAGATCTGTGGCTATCGGAGTGGCCGTTGACTGCGTACGACTGAGGCTCTGTAAAGTCGAGAGGGACGGCGAGAGAGAGAGACTTGACCATGAGAGAATGACCGAGTATAATCAACTGGTGAACGACCGCGTGGCGCAGGCTGCCCTGATAAAGCGACTGGGATTAGAAGGAGCTAGGGCTAGAATGCGCGCCTTGCAGCTACACAGCGTCTCGACTAAGGATAGCTCGAGTTCTGTCATGTACAGGTTCTGCCGTATGATAGATCGAGTGTTTGAGTATTTTCAAGTGAGAGGTATGCGAATGGAACCCTTTCAGCTGGAGCTGCTGAGAGGAGTGGTGCTGGGCGTAACAAAAAATCAGTTAGGCGATGCTCTTTTCAAGTATAAGCACGCTCTGTTGACTAAATTGGGATTGGCTCCTCTCGGGTCCGAGACGTACGACTATGTGAACCCGAATCTGAGTCACTGGCATCACGTCGAGAAAGAATTTGCTCGCTACGCGAACCCCTACACTCTGTGCCTAGCCCCGAGACAATGTGGAAAGAGTTTGATGATGAGACTTCTCTTAGCCGCTGTACTTTTACACTTGGATATCAACGTTATGGTCCAGGCTCAGAATAAACACATGTGCACTACGCTGAGACTAGGCGTAGAGGGCATGATAGAAGAATTGCAACGTTTACCGTCGTTTAAGGATGCGGAGAGAGCGATCGATATCTGCGGTAACCCTGAAAATAGGATTTACAAATTCGAGCAAGGCTACAAGGGGACCTCCTTCGCTCACTTCTTGTCTTCCAGTAACGATGTAAGTATGACACGGTTTCTCATTACACATTTCATTTTGACTGAGACGGTATTGTGTGGGTCACGTTGTCTTTCCCAAATTATATTACTTTGTGGGGTTTTTTTTGTAATGAGGTGAGTAGTTGATAACGACCATCTTTTATTACAGCTGGAATATTCCGCCTATTTTCTCAGCAGAGTTTATATATATATATATATATATATATATATATATATATATATATATATACACACACACACACACGCACACACTCACACACTTCCAACCAAAGAAGTTACCTTGCCAGACCCACATGATAAGAGGACTGTCAGTGTGAGTCAAATTTCAATCCCAGTGTGGCGGTACATAACTTGGTCTGTCATGGATCGCAATCCAGAGAAGCCTCCTGAATTTAAATGTGTAAACCCCGTGCGATCCAGCGACCTGTCCCCCAAACCCCTTACATCGCACTGCTATGTGACTAGAGGAACCCAGTCCGATGAATGGTACATATGGAACATTTCGGCTATAGCGCTGAAGTTGCACAGAGGCGATCGTGTCGATACCTATCTGGTGAATCGCAACTTGGAGACCTCGACTCGATGTACCGTGCACATCCTGAGGAGCCTTAATCTTTGTGGTATGGCGAGTTCTAGATGCGTTCTACAACGTGATATAATATTCGAGGAAGCGATCGGAGACCTGAGGTCCGTGGCGGCGGAAGATGATCTCGTGAACACGTGCAGGACAAAGGGTATCAAGTGCGCCTCGTACTTGGACCACTACATAAATGACCATAGAGACGAGGAACTAGAATTGGGTGAGCAGATTCATTCTCTCTTCGTCGAGACCGTGCGGGAAATGCTCCGTAGAAGATACGATGTAATGCACCATTACCCGTTATTCAACCGAGCAATCACGATCTACTACTCCGATAGAGACAACCAGAAACCTCCGGCGAGCCACGATGTGATAGCTCCAGGCGGGCTGCTGGATCAAAGTGTCATGGAACATCAGCGTCTACATGGAATTGCGGTGACTGGCACGGATCGCGTTTGTTTCTCACATTGGAACTACCCCGAGAGCACCGAGGACCAAGTTGTGAACCCGCGACAACGTGACTCGTCGGAAGGCGGTGGTGTTGACGACGATCCGGATGTTGAACGGAACACGTGTCAGCTGAGACTTTGTCACGCGGAGTCTTTGTGCGCAACGCGGGAGTGTACGGTGGCTTCACCGAAAGAAGCACGCCCAGTCGTCACGGTGCAGTCCTTCAACAATCACCCGAGTACTTTGACCGATAGATGTGAAGCTTTCCCTTACAGTTATACAGTCCACACAGGTCACGGGGTGACATTTGACGATTTGGTCAACTACTGTTTGACGCCCACGGCCAAACCCATCGCCGCGTTGCCGCCGCGGAAAGAGTGGGGCTCGGTGAATCCTGTGCTGCTCATGGAAGATACTGTGGACCCGAGGACTGGTAAAGCGGTTCACTCGTATACTATCACATCGAGAGGACACCTGAGTACCCTGGTACAAAACCCGGACGCTAGCCGGTGTTATAATGAAGTATTCCTACCGGGCAGACCTGTCAGTCGCTTGAATTTAGACGTGGATCTAAAATGTTGCGAGCGATGCAACACCAGGTTTGTCACGGAAGCGGATTGGTACACCAAGAGTAAAGTAGCCAAAGCACTCGCCACCAGTATGCTCCTGGTGATAACCGAGTCTTTGTTGGGTCTGCTGGCAAAGGTGACACACGGAGATTTGTCGGGCGATCGCTGTCTCCCAGAGTTGACCAAGGCAATTGGTAAGATCGCAGTGTACGTCAGAGCGTCTCCCATCAAGTCGAAATTAAGCCTCAGGATGTTATGGTATCTACCCGTGGAACTCTGCAGTGTGCGGGGAATAGAGGCGTACAAGCCTTTGCTCCGAGAAATGGAGCGGATATCCATCAAGTACGTGTTACTTTCATACCCCAAAGACTCTGACTCTTGCGGCCTCTGCGACCTGGGAAAGCGTCTGACGAAAACCCCATCGAGTTCGAGGTGTCTGAGAGTGGATTCGGCTGATGTGAATAACAGACGCTCTGCTATCGACAAGGCTCCGTATTCGTTCAGAAAGTGCGTTAGATTACCAAACTGCTACAAGGAGGGTACTCGGTTTGAGTACATAGACACTTTCAATATTCAGAAAGACCTACAGGAATCCGGATTTGACAATCACTTAGCCCTTTCAGTGGGACTTTCGTCGAACCCCATATCAGACGATGTGACGTACTTAGGGAATAGGTTTCTAGGACTATTGGAAACTCAGACACATTCTCAGCCGTTGGTGGTGTCCAAGACCGAGGAGGCTCCGGATCGGTCCCGAGTTAACAGCGAAGCCAAAAGACTAATGGCTCTGTGGGGTGTTCCCGTGACTATCAAAAAAACTGGATCGGGATTCTATTGTATACAAGCTAACTCGAAATCTACGACGTACCCATGTCCAATTCACAATAGAGTGCACTCCACCTGTAGACTGAGCGCTCTGGTGTTTGCCAAACACACAAAGCCTAAATGTTTTGTACCTTGACGTTGTACGAAAACAGCAAATAAAGACAATATGAACAACGGACACTGCTTTTCATGGTTTGTGTTCCTTGATGTTTTATGAAAATACCAAATAAAGACGATATGAACAAACATATCGTCACATATCTTTTGTCGAGTCTTTTATTTCCATTTCAGTTTGCTGACAATGAGTACATAGCATACGCATTACTCGCTGAGAGGGATTAACGCGGGCTCAGGGCAGATCGGACCCACTCCTTGTCTTTCACATCCCATCGACTGGTCGACGTGTTTGAATATTTTCTCGACTAGCTCCCGGGGATATGCGTGCAGTTCATCCAAAGTGTGGTTTCGTTTTCCGCCTGTCGACGTGGTTCTACGAGGGCCTCGTTGCGCCACTTCAATGTGTCTGCCGTTCACAATACTGGGACATTCCTTGTTGCACATCAGGCCTTGGAAAGGGCTGTTGGTCATCACTCTGGTTCTCTTTCTATATTTCTTCTTATATTGACAGTAGTCAAGCCTGACAGCGTGTTTGTCTGTACATGACGCTTTGAAAGCCTTGGCTCTAGCCCTCACGATGTTGCTATACGTTTTAGGCCCCGGTTGGCTGTTCATCGACTTGACAAAGACACTAGTGTGGTGATTGTCGATGTTGTCATAGAGCCTGTGCGAAACCCATCTCTTCCACAGCAAACTGCTGTCCGGGTTTTCGACATAGTATTGCAAAGTAGGGTTTAATTTGTGAAAATAGTCAATTATGTCTATAGTTTTTGCTACCAGGGAGTCGGCCAACTTTAGGTTTCTGGGAGTCCTGGCTCTAGTTCTAGCTGCGCTATAATTCTCACAAGGCGGACCTGCGACTATCACGTCGGGGCGAAAGCCGGACCAATGTACCCCAGGATCCCACTTTTGTATGTTTACCACGATATCGGCACCGTGACGACCGTCGATATCCAATCTGCGCACAATCCAGCCCGCCTTAAGGAACGGTTCACAAATACTTCCGGTGCCATCGAAAAGACTCAGTAAGACTTTAGGGGTAGAAGTGGCCATTTTAGGTAATACAACTTGTTTTGCAATTACTAATCCGTTTACGTTAATCGTACAAACTTTTAACGTGGCAGCCATGATTCACCCTGCGATACTGCTGACCCTGTGGATGTCGGGACAGTCGGCCGGCCGTAAACACACCGCATTTTGGGATAAGAGCAATATATACAAGTGCAAAACAGATTCACGATGTTCTCCTCGATCCAGTGTGGTGATCGCTTGCGGGGCAGACGGCGACCCCCGCTGCAGATATCGCTGTCCTCTAGGACAGCCCCTTGTACCTAGGCGCAACGGTAAACCGAGGGTGTGCGCTTTGGCGTGCCCCAGCGGATATCACGTTGGTTTACACCGAGGGCTCGAAGAAGCATGTCAGCCGCACAGTCGCTGTAATGCAGAACAGAGTGTAATTGTACGGGGTTCTAGCTGGCACGACGTCATCTGCGGAAACCCCGAAGACTACGTGTCACCCAAGCGGTTAGTCGACAGGCTAGACTCGCAAGTGCTTCTTGCCATACTCAACAAGCTGACCATGATATGGGTTAGGGATATATCCGAACGCGACGTCACGACACTGTGTCACTTTCTTTCAAAGAGAAACCGAGATAATACGTGCACGTACAATTTGGAGCACTCGCTCGAGGGCATCGATAAGCCCGTGGAATACATGTATGACACCTTGAACAGAATATCTGCGTTCGACGCGGCGACCGAGATGTATAATGCAGTTGTTAAACCTTTTGTTGGAAAACACTTGGACCCAACTACAGTGTCTGCGGAAATGTTACATCCTAATCCGTGGGGGGTGGAACCCACAGATCGTCTTGTGGTACAGACCAGGGCTACCATACCCTTAGGTGCATCGCACAGATACATACCCAAAGAGCTCCACTGGTTCACGATAAAAACAGTCCGTGCTATGATAATACGAGCCACCGAGACAAGTGTAATGTCTTACGATCCACGATACAGTATCACCAAAGGCATCAAGTGGACGGCGACGGATTCCCAGGGTTTTTTCGTATACACATTGGACGTGTCGGTCATACACAACTTCCACTGTGGTCTACTAGACAGCCTCGGCGTGGCTGTGTTTTTCTGTGATGCGTATAGCAATGGACTTCTAGAAGTAAAACACAATCTCACCGTCAACTGCGTTTGGAAACCCACCCTTCACCCGGCTTAAACTACATCGACCTCCAGGGTTTGTGTTCTCCTAGCTGCGCGTCCACCCCCCTGTCTTACATGTCCAAAGGACCCCCTGGCAGCAATAACAACTGGCTCTTAGACGTTTCATATGGGCCCAAACACAGGGCGTCGACTGCCATGGGCAGAGTGTTGCACGGGACGGTCACACCTAGAACGCAACGCTTTTGTGTAGTCACCGCAGATATATTTTCAGCAACACCCGGACCTAGAAGAGAAGCCCCGTCCGCTCCGCTGGATGTAAGGCGATGCAATGTCATGCTCCTGGAATTTGGGATCAGGCTACGGTGGGGCGTTTCTACCCAAAGCGGTCACGATGCATACGGCTCGGAATACTTGCGCATACCCGTGCGCTCATTTTCAGATACAAATGCTGAGTTGTATATACCGAACGTTGTCAACACTACCTTAGCGACCATGGTCCGTCAAGGATGGGGAGGCGAGATTGGCGTGAAGCTCAAATTCACTGACAACACCGCAGTCAATCCGTGTCAGGAAGAGGTAGCGGCTGTACTAGACTGGCTGTCGACCTTGCGCAAGCAGCAAGTTCCTCGGGTGATAATCATCGACATTGACATCAGCTCCGGGCGCATGCCAGACTTTGCTATGATCAACACTTTGTACGGGCCTGTGTTTGAGCTGATACCGGGGTTGACATCGACCGCGCTGTCCAATGTCATGCGAACCAAAGGTTATTATATGGACCCGGACATACCTTTGACTAGTGGTCAAAAGCAAGCCGAAAACACACTGACTAATTTAGGTAACTTGGTAGCAGCACAGGGAACCTTTCTGGAGCTTGACATTGTGCCGGCGACTATCGAGAAGGACGTAAGCTGCAATTGAGTAAAACTCGACATCTGGAGAGTGGGAGATTACACCGACTACGATCCCTACGCGATTATGCTGCCCAACGGAGGAGTGCGACTAGAATCAGCGGGTCTGTTGATGTTCGAGGAGCTCTGTAAAAGATCGAACAATCGCGCAGGGATAGTGGTATCGTTACCGTCAGCCGCTTACGTTTTCAGTGACGGTTGTGACAGGGGACCGAGAATGGTCAACAGACACGTCGAGATCGACTCTTCTACTACAATCAAGTACTCCCCGCGAGATCTCGCCGACATCGTCGCTGACATGGCCAAATGGGGAGTTGTTAGATATTCCATGGGATATCTCGATTACACTTTCGGTAACACACAGAGCATTCCGACGTTCACCGAATTATCTAGCCTTATCAACTTGGCCTCGGAGAAAATTAGGACTCTACATTACCACTACACCAGACAATCTGCTTTCGGGGATGGCGGGTACTTGTACGCACTCATGAATGGCGTCTACAAGTTGGAAGCAGGGATGTTTTTCCAACAAGTCACGAAGACAACGCCTCAAGTCAAAAGTTTTGCGTCTGTACCGGGCATACCAAACCTGAGACTGGGCCTCTCGTCGGACATGAACGTGTTTGCTCCTCTGCCAATAAGCAAACTCCCCATAAATCAGATTGTCGAGAAAGTCGAGTTTATACCTCACGGTGCACAGGTTGTCAGCTTGAATCACAAGGACACGTGGCCTTTGTTGATGGAGATACGATTTGCGTTCATACCCCGGCTTCCGATACACGGAGCGATGGCCTTAGACTGCCTTCTTTCGGCATAAAACCCGGAGGCTACCAGAACGAAGAAGGAGGAAGTGATTGTTATCACAATGTGAATGGAGCTCAACATAACGTGAGGGTGGTACTGAGGTTATCCGCTGTAAGCAATATGTCCAAGAAGTCAATCGTCGAGAGTCTATCAATCGCAAACGGCCACGCCGGTCCGCATACACTGATGGGGTCCGACCGGGAGTGGCTTTTCGCAGACTATGTTGACAATTGGACCATGTACCACAGGCGCCGTGACGGCATAGTAAGCGGAGTGAAGGGTATACTTCGCGACATGCACTTTATATCACAAGCACAACAGTGCATCAGGGGCTCCGCGTCATGTACAGAAATGGGAAACTACGCGGATAACGGTTGGCCTCAAGGGGGTACGGAATACCCCGTTGCTCTTTGGTGTATAGAATTGGAAAATGAAATTTTAGTGAAAATGATCATCGTCGCTAATCACGGTGCCGTTAGAGTTAAGGTACCGTGTAACCTCCACCCGTTTTCCTTTGGCTCAGAGCGACCCGTGTCCTATGACCTCCCCTATGGGTATTACACGCGAGACCAATCCCGGTTAAACTCTGAGGCTATAGTCTACACCGGTACCTTGGAACCACTTATCGGCAAGATCACCCGTCACGTCACCTCGGTGTATTGCCGTAACGGCAGTCTGAGAGATCCCAGTTGGGCCTACCGAGAGTACTTACGAATAGCAGATGATTGTGTGAGTGAAACGACCAGAGCTCTTGCCGACTTGGATGACTACTTCTTCCACTTGGGCGCTATCGTCAGTGACAACGAAAAGACATGGTGATCCGCGGCTACTCAGTTAGCTTACACCAGGGCTCAGACTTCCGCTCTATGCCTGAGCGCTACTGCACTTGCGTTATTAATCAACGTCACTTTAATCTCCATGCTTTGCTGTATTTGTAAAGCCTCTCGATCGAACCAATTTCAGTACAGGAAACTGCAATGATCGCATTAAACCATGTGGCCTCGTACGCCGTGCTACTAGTAACCCTTTGTCTCGCGGTTCACATCACGACCGGTCAGCATACGTCTTCGAGCGCAAGCTCATCATCCCAAGTCTCCCCGACAACGTCATCGAGCCAAGTCTACGTCACCTCTGCTCGCGGCCAAAGTGATCCCAGGGTAATACTAATGCCTGGTAAATGGAAAATACTCAGACCCAATATTCCCAAGACCTATATTGTCTATCAATTTCATTTAGGGTTCAATTGGACCGAGTTCGAATTTGACTACCCAAAGTGTTCTCAAATCACTTGTAAAGGGTTATCTGACTATCGGCATGGCTGTGATAGACTGTGCTCCATTGGAACGTGGCGCGAAACGAGCCTCGCTTTGAGCATGGCCACGCACAAATACAACTATGCCATAAAGTCGCTGGAGGCGAGTTTCAATGACCTAGCTGCCATAATGGCCACGCGTATCACGGACCAGCGGCTGAATGTGCAAGACGATCCCACTGTAAAAACGTACCGTTCCACGACCACTGGTCTTCAGGACGTGGACGCGATGAAACACTACAGGCTTTTGATAGCTGAAGCTATCCGTAACCTTCTAGATAATTTTCCGACAATCCCACATCTGGATAACGGGCTTTCGACAACGTCAAACACGAGCAAACTCAAGGACTTGTTAGAGATGTGGAAGAGTGGAGCGTATAGGTTGTCGTTAAATCTGAACGCCATCACAGTCACCCTCAGGGCCACTGAGCAGTGCTTGCAGTTATGCGCTCAGAGTATAGCGCGTTCGGATATGACGGGTTGCGAACCCGGGTTCGTTACCGAGTATTACACTGACACACCCGTAGCATGTAGCTCGGTCTCTGCGTCTGAGCTGGCGATGGTTACAGTGAGGGAGGTCTGGGATCCGTTTGCGCTATCGCGATGGTATATGCCTTTCATCGATTCGTCGAATGGCAACAGGATTTGCTGGTTGACCAGGCCCATGTTGACCGACATGCGCTTGGACTACAGATTGCCTCAGTGCGATTCCAGGGGAATCTGCGAATCTCTCGAACGTGACGATATCACGGTGTCCGCGTGCAACATGACAGAGAATGGCGAAATAAGTCTACTTTGTCCCGTCATGTGTGGCTCGCCGTATTTCGGCCCCGTGTGTTACGAACCCCGGTCAGACACCTACACGTTGACCACAGCGCCCGGAGTGTTGTCCGGTCAAGCTGATTTAATCCTGACTACAAGCCCGAGGGTACTTGCTAGCGTGTACTCGCTGTCTGACACTGACATGCAACGTTCTCTCCACACTTTACAAAATCTAACACTCGAATCGGCTGATCTATGGAGACAAGGTGGAGATGTGTTACGAGCCATCAGAACAATGGAGACCGAGGCTCGGGACTATATCGTCAAAGCTCAAAGGGAGAGGACTTCGCGTTATAAAGAGCTCACCGGTGACCACGAACGCATATTAAACCGTAGTCGCTTCATGGCAGCAGTTTCGGTCACATTATCAGTTCTCACGTGCCCGTTGTTGATTATCGTCATTACCAAAATTAGATGAGATACAACACATTAAAAAGTTGGTGTGGAAGCACGGTGTAGAAGATGTGCTCAAATGACGAGGCTGAGTTTAGTCGTAAACCAGCTTTATTTGACAGAATACAGCTTCTAGCATTCTCAAAGCAGGAAAGAGAAAGAATTATATCTCAGCACCCTTTTATATGTTTCCAGCATCAGAATTCAAGTCACATGGTGTCTTCAGTAAACATACAGTCACAAAGCATCCCTTTGAAGCTTCACCATTGTCTCTCATTTCCTGATGAACCGGAAATCTCTCCGGGGCATCTTCTGTGGGACAAAGAGACAAATCTCACACCTCCTTGATATCTTCTGCAGATTCGAGTCCTCTGTCCTTGCAGACGTGACACCCCAATACACATGCAGTCCTGTCTCTGTGGCAACGTGAGCCCACAATGTGTGTCGGCCACACTACCCCCCCCCCCAAACGTCTAGTAAGGCAAAACCCGCATGGCATAAAAAAAGAAAAACACAAAGCACTCCATACATCGCTAATCAATCCACCAACTGCCTAGGTTTTAACTTTCTGCCGAATCTGCTGCAACCTGGCTTGGCTGCACCTGCAACATCTCTCAGCACCTGTGGATTAAAGCTGTTAGCACCTTTCTGTGAAGACTTTGGAGAATGTCCTCTCGGCGGCCTGCCACGGCGGGGGGGGGCCTCGCGAGCTGCACTTCCTCATCAGCCAAAACAAAGGCGGGTTTGAGCCTGTTTATGCAAATCAACTCCCTTCTGCCCCCTATATCTAGCAGAAAATGCTTCTGCCCGGTCTCCAGCACTCGGAACGGTCCGTCATAAAACGGCCGCAAACTTGGACGCTGAGCATCATGTTTAACAGAAACAAACTCTGCATTTTTTAAAGCCTTTGGCACAAAAATGTGTGGTAAACTGTGATGGACCGGGCCAGGGAATGTGTTTGCTCCTGAGTCGCTCTGCCACGGCTGAGCAGGGGGGCCATTTGGTGCGGGATTATGGGGAAGAAATTCCGCTGGCAAACGGAGCGGTTGTGCAAAAACTAATTCAGCCGTGGAAGCATGCAAATCTTCCTTAGGTGCAGAACGCAACCCCAATAAAACCCATGGAAGTTTGTCCACCCAATTTGTATCCGTTAGCGACGCTCTGAGGGCTGCTTTCAATGACCTGTGAAAGCGTTCGCATAAACCATTAGCCTGGGGGTTATACGCGGTGGTGCGATGAATCTTCATCCCCAAGCTGCGGGCCATCGATGACCATAGCTCGGAAATAAATTGGGGACCCCTGTCGGACGTTATGTCCGACGGTACACCGAAACGCGCAACCCACGCTGCCAAAAATGCTCGCGCAACTTCTTCCGCTGTGGTTGATGTCAGAGGAATCGCCTCTGGCCAACACGTGGTGCGATCCACCATCGTCAAAAGATGTGTGTGCCCGTGTGATAATGGAAGCAGCCCGACCAAATCAACATGCACGTGATCAAAACGCTTAGCGGGGATGTGAAAAGGTTCTAACGGGGCCTTAGTGTGTCTGTGTATTTTGGCTCGCTGACACGCTACGCAGGCTGCCGCCCATTCCTTGACCTGTTTGCGTAACCCGGGCCAAACAAATTTCTCCCCCACCAATTTAATCGATGCGCGCACCCGGGGGTGCGCGAGAGAATGGACCAAGTCAAAAACGCGGCGACGCCACGCGGCTGACACCACGGGGCGGGGTCGTCCGGTGGAGACATCGCAGATTAGTGGGGGCATACCATTTTGTTGCACCCTGTGCTCCAGCCTTAACCCTGTTGGTCCAGACTGGAGCGCGCGCACGTCCGCGTCGTTAACCTGCTCCGCAGCCATGGCTGCATAATCTAACCCAACACAGACCGGGGCTGCGCGCGCTCCCGCGTCGCTGCCCGGGCCCGCGGCCACGGCTACAGAGTCTGCCCCTATGGGGCTTGGTGGTGCTACCGCGCGCGAGAGGCAGTCTGCCACAACATTGTGTTTACCCGCGACATGCTGAATATCAGTAGTGAACTCCGATATTGCGGCTAGTTGCCTTTGTTGCCGGCCTGACCAGGGTTCTGAAATTTTGGCCATCGCAAACGTTAGCGGTTTATGATCCTCAAAAGCGGTGAAACGTCGCCCCTCTAACCAGAACTGAAAATGACGGATGGCCAAGTGTAGGGCCAAAAGCTCCCTGTCAAACGCACTGTATTTCCGTTCACTATCGCGCAAAGTCCTGCTGAAAAGCGCAAGGGGTTGCCAGGTACCTGCCACAAACTGTTCAACTACCGCCCCCACCGCTACATCGGAAGCGTCAGTGGTGAGCGCCATGCAGGCCGTTGGAACTGGGTGCGCTAACAAAACTGCGTTTGCCAGGGCTGATTTGACCTGGGCAAAAGCGTGCTCCCGCTCCGGAGACCATTCAACTTTATTTGCGGGCTTTTGTTTTTTTAACGCGGTGTACAATGGCTGCATGAGTCGTGCTGCGCTTGGGAGGAGCCGGTTGTAAAAATTAACCATCCCTAGAAACTCCTGAAGCGCCTTGACCGTTTGAGGTTGTGGAAAATCCTTTATGGCACGCACTTTATTTGGAAGAGGAACCGCTCCTTCTGCCGAAACGCGATGTCCCAAAAAATCAATCTGCGCCACCCCAAACTGCACTTCGCTGGGTTAACTATTAACCCGTGCTCTGCCAGCCTCCGGAGAACTGCTGTGAGGTGTTTTTCGTGCTCGCCCTCGGACGCGCTGGCTACCAAAATATCGTCCAAATAAACGAACACGAAAGGAAGGTCGCGTAAAACTGCATCCATCATGCGTTGGAAAGTCTGCGCGGCCCCCTTGAGGCCAAAAGGCCTGCGCAAAAACTCAAAAAGGCCAAAAGGAGTTATGACCGCTGTTTTGGGTACATCTTGCGTGCGCACTGGAACCTGGTGGTAACCGCGCACCAAGTCTATTTTAGAAAAAATGCGCGCCCCCGCCAAATGAACAGAAAAGTCCTGAATGTGCGGAATCGGGTAGCGGTCATGCGCTGAAACGTTGTTCAACCTGCGGAAATCGCCGCAAGGTCGCCACGAGCCATCAGCCTTTGGGACCATGTGTAACGGCGAAGTCCAAGAGCTCTTGGGGCGTCTAACAATGCCCAGTTTCTCCAGATTAGTGAACTCCTCGCGCGCGATGGCCAGTTTAGCTGGGTCCAAGCGCCGAGCTTTTGCAAAAACAGGAGGGCCGGTGGTTGTTATGAAGTGCTCCACCCCATGTTTAGCCACCGTTGCCGAAAACGTGGGGACTGTGAGTGCTGGGAACTGAGCAAGCAATGTGTGAAACTTACCACCCGCAGCTGAGACGCTGGCATGTGCAGTCGGCGGGGCCACCCGAGCTGTGCAGGGAATAGCATGAAAGGACAGTGCATTAATCAGACGTCTATTAGCAAGGTCAACCAATAAACCATGTGAGCACAAAAAATCAGCCCCTAACATGTTGAAACTGACTGCTGCTACAATAAATGTCCACTCAAATGAACGGCCCTGTAAGGACAGAAGCATGGTCCTCTCCCCGAACGTTTTAATCGTGGAGCCGTTCGCTGCTGACACTGACACCCAGGGAACTTTAGAAGGCATCAGCCGTTCCGCGTAGGTGGGTGTGACGAAACTCAGCTGAGAGCCCGTGTCCACGAGGAACTGTTTCCCCGAGCGTGCATCCGTCAGGTAAAGCAGCCTGTTCTCATTGCCGAGGGTCGCAGCTGCTACCGGCCCTCGGTCTTGGCGTTTCCCTGGCGCTTAAAGTTGCACGGTGGGATGCACCTGTGCGCTCTCTCTGCAAAACGGCGGTGGTAGAAGCACGGGCCGTCCTCCGCTCCGCGTCGTCTGGCTCCCGTCGCCGCCGCCGTTGGTGCGTCTGGCGCCGCGGCCACTGGACCTGCGCTGCCTCTGGACGCCGTTCCCGGGCTGGCCGCCGCGGCCGAAACCGCATTCCGCTTGTGGGCGTTGACCAACCGCTGCGCCTCTTAGCTCAACCCATGGTAGTCTCGCCTGGCCAATCGGGGCGACTCTGCCAGGGCCACTCTCACTGCTGGCGGCAGGGTTCGAAGGAAAAGGTGGGCGAAAATGAATTCGCCATCTTCAGAGTCTTTGAGCTTCAGCATCTTCACCATCAGGTCCGCAGGTCTATCGTTTTCTGCCTCCGTCAACGTCAGGAGCCCCTCTGCTCGTTGTTGGACTGAGGGGGTGAAATGGCTGATCAGCGCGTCCTTCAATGCGCTGTACTTGTCGCTGTCTGGTGGATGATTAACCAGATCCTCCACTCTCTGGACCGTGTTGCTGTCCAGCTTCGCTACCACATGGTAGAATCTTGTGTCGTCGTTGGAGATTCTCCGGAGGTTGAACTGCGCCTCGACTGCGCTAAACCATGAGCACGGGCTGTGCTGCCAGAAATCGGGCAGCCGGATCGTGGAGGCGGCCATCAGGCTGGCTTCCGCCGAGCCCCGCTCAGGAGAATTCTATCTGCTCATTTTTCGTCGTAGGTCACCAGTGTAGAAGATGTGCTCAAATGACGAGGCTGAGTTTAGTCGTAAACCAGCTTTATTTGACAGAACACAGCTTCTAGCATTCTCAAAGCAGGAAAGAGAAAGAATCATATCTCAGCACCCTTTTATATGTTTCCAGCATCAGAATTCAAGTCACATGGTGTCTTCAGTAAACATACAGTCACAAAGCATCCCTTTGAAGCTTCACCATTGTCTCTCATTTCCTGATGAACCGGAAATCTCTCCGGGGCATCTTCTGTGGGACAAAGAGACAAATCTCACACCTCCTTGATATCTTCTGCAGATTTGAGTCCTCTGTCCTTGCAGACGTGACACCCCAATACACACGCAGTCCTGTCTCTGTGGCAACGTGAGCCCACAATGTGTGTCGGCCACAATGGTAGATTTTTTTTTATTCAGATGAAATAGGTTGTTGCCAAATCGTGTATCTCGCGGTCCCGACTCACTACCTTTTTTAGGATAACCCTTTTGTTGAAATGACATTATGTGATTGGGTTTCCTGTCAAGCCAAGCTTTTTACCATGACCGATGACCAGCCGCACGTACGATGGTCCGGTGCACGTGACCCGAGGCTTTGACTCGGGGAAAAAAATCCATACCCGTGTGTACGATGACATAGTACTTAAGATAAGATAAGATAAGATAAGATAAGATAAGCCTTTATTAGTCCCACAACGGGGAAATTCCAGGATTGCAACAGCACAGGGATAGCAACACTCAGAGCAACAATCAGAAGGCAAGAAAAAAACAAAAAACAAGCAAGCAAGAGCAGCTAATATACATATGTACATATTACTGTAAAATATATATATACACACACACACACACAGACACACAGTGCAGAGCATTGTAGCTGGATGGAATAAATATATGAATATATGAACACACAGTGCAGAGCATTGTAGCTAGATGGAATAAATATGTAAATATATAAACACCCACAGTACGGAGCATTGCAGCTAGGTGGAATAAATATGCAAGTATATAAACACACACAGTGCGGAGCAATGTAGCTAGATGGAATAATATGTAGATATATAAAAACACAGTGCGGAGCATTGTAGCTAGATGGAATAAATATATAGATATATAAATATAAACACACCCAGTGCTGAGCATTGTAGCTAGATGGAATAAATATGTAAATATATAAACACACACAGTGCAGAGCATTGTTGCTAGGTGGGATGAAACAGCATAACCGTCTATTTAGTTATCCTACATGGTATGATTATGTGCCCATACATATTCTCACCCTCCATAGCGACCGGTATGTTCCTAGTTGTATGCCGGAGAGGACCATTGTGTAAGTCTATTGCATCTTTTGCATTCAAAAAAAACTATTAGTTTGTTACGTCTTTTTGCTATCTCTGCGAGCAGCCCTGCTTAGGTTGTACAGTCTGACAACCGTTGGTAGGAAGGACCTACGAAACCTCTCGGTTGTGCACCTGGGATGATGTAGTCTGCTGCTAAATGAGCTCCTCAGTGCATCCAGTATGTCCTGCATAGGGTGGAACTCGGACTCCAGCAGAGATGACAGTTTAGCCACTGTCCTTCTCTCTCCTATCTCCTCCATTGGATCAAGGCGCTGCCCCAGGACAGAGCTAGCTTTCTTAATCAGTTTGTTCAGTCTCTTCCTATCGGCTGCAGTAATGCCACTGCCCCAGCAGACCACTCCAAAAGTGATGGCTGATGCCACCACCGTGTCATGAAGGTGGACTTGGAATTTTTGATATACACAAACTTCGAGAAGACCCCAAGATCATCCCCTATGGATTTGGTGATATCCATAGATTGCTCTGCCAGGAGACTTGACGATCTCTAGAGGTTCAGCATCCGTAATGTTGACCATAACCAGAGGACCGGTACGGGGTTTACTGGGAAACCGTTCTGGTGATGTCGATGCTAGATTTGGAACGGTGGTTGTCTTTCCTGACCGTACATGTTCATGATCTATTGATTAAGAGTAATAAACCTCATTCCTGTTATAACAGCTCCGTTACTTGACTCACGTTCTTGACTCATTTATGTAGTGTTTACACAAATGTCTTTATTATTAAAGATGATCCACCTACTGTTCCTTTGTGTCTTGCATTTCTAAGCACGTGACATGTCAACAAGCACTATAATAAAGTCACTGTACTGTCAGGAACCCATTGGAGGATTCTAGCCCGGACCTCTTGCACTAAAAGGGGAACAACGCATTTGTTGAAAAATCTCGTCGAAGTGCACAGTACACGAGATCATTGTCCGTAACGGCATTATAATCTTACAATACAATATAATCAAAACACAAGAGCAAACAATGTAGTTTGTTCAATTACGAATGTCATCATGACTTCAGGTCGAAGCCTTTATTTTGAGGCCTAACCCTAGGTCAGACGACGCACAATAGCTTTTTTTTTATGGTCTAATCACAATACGTTTTAATAAGAATCTTTGACCGTGACACATTGCCCAAGGAAAGTGTACAATATACTGACTGCCATGTTGATCTGGGTAGTACATCTTGCAGTTCACAGAACAAAGTAGTGTAACCCACACTGTTTCAAAGGATCCGTGCCTGTAACATAACAGAACCATGACAATCTGCATGTTCTACAAGACATTTATTGTAAAAGAAATACAAGGTGTGCAAGGGAAAGAAATATACAGTGATTACAATATATGCATTCAACAGTCATCATCATAAGAACTTTGATCTCTTCTTATGACGTGAAGGTAGAACAGTACCACCGCCACCACCACCACCACTCCTGCCACAAAACAACATATATCCCATCCCTGCGGACAAAGCGGTGCACCAATAAATAAGTATAGCCACAGAGGTCTATAGAGCAGCATCGCTAGCAAAACCCGACAGCCATCCTCCAAAGGTGAACCTGCTGTTTGACATCTCCTCATATCGCTTGTCAAAGGCTTCTAGGCTCTTTGTTATGTTATCGAGGTCCTCTCGCACATCGGTGAGCGCTATGCTCATGTTTATGGCCTTAACCAGCTCCATTTTGGGTACTCCAGGGATGCCGTCCTTAAGTAGATCCTCGAACGATATGGGTCCGTCTGATATATGCGGTCTCGAAAACGGTTTGAGCGGAGGGAATTCGATCTCTACCTTAGCAGATCCTTCCATCCAAGTGACCTTTCTGTCTTGGTAACAAATACCTCTATAGCAGGGTGCGCAGACGGTCTTGCACTCGCTGGGATCCTTCAGACATCGCGTGTACCTATCGTGAAGCTCAGGTTTGTGACAGTACTTGCCGTAACATTGAGACGGTTCGTAGTACCTCCCTTCTATCAACCACACGTTGTAGTCGGGCCAGCAAGGAACTCCGTCCGTGCTCATTTTGGGCATGGGTATGACCCCCCTGACCACGGTCTTCTCCACGATTCCGGGTACAGAATGTACTATGAAAAGTTTTCTGTCTTTGTACAAGGCTGTGCCAACAGTTGGGAACTCAGACAGTCCAGGGTGTTCCTGTATCACTGACATACCGCTGGGACAGCTACCCGATCTCTTCGACGATATCTGACGAAGACAGTTTTCCACTTCTCTGGCCATGAACTTGACGTGCATGGTGGCCTGCATCATCTGATGCGTGATGCTCTGCATCTGAGCGTACCACGTTTGGTAACTGGCCATGACCGAGAATTTGACGTTGGTGTCTCGCATGGCGGCTTCCGTGTTTCTCATCATGGCATCCCTAAGCATAGCAAAGTTACTGTTCACGATCTCGTTGTTCTTCTGTATCTTTTTCTCTTGCTCATCTATCCTCCCGTTCACCAAGCTTATCTTCACGTTGAGTTTCTTGCTCACCTCCACGAGCTCGTGAGACACTGACACGAACGAGTTTTTAAGGGCATCCATTTGTTCTTCCAAAGCGTCTACTCTATTGGAAACGTGCCACGGGAGCCCCAGGCCCACTCCGCCGAGCACTAAACCTAGAAACCTTTTGCGTCTCGCGTGACCCCCCTGAGGTCTGTCCAGCCAGAAAGGCGCGCTATCCAGGAGCTCGTACATTCTAGCCTTTTGTTCCTGCACAGTCAACTCGTCGAGACCTTCTCGCATGAGTTCTCCGGCCCTGCGGGCGTCGTTCACGATCTCGTGAGCCGAATCGCACAGCCTCCCGTAATCCCGTCTGCAACTACTGTCCCCTCCGCATATCGCAATGAGACAGGGCTTCAGGGCGCTCACGTCGTAATTGACACAGCGTACGTTCAGGTTGATGTAATCTATGCCCGGGGTGAAATTGGATATGAAAAACGTTTCCACGGGTTTTACTATCACTCCGTGCTCGGATTCTACCACCGGCGTGTCGATCATGTACCCGTCGTCCACAAAAACCACATTCATGCTGTGTATGCTATCTCTGGTATTGTGAGTCGTACACACCTTGTTCACCGGAGGAACGTATTGTACCACTTTAGCCGCGTCGAGGATGCCGACCATATAATGATTACGGTCGGTGGTGGGGATGAGGGTATTGATGTTTATAGCGACCTGAGGGGGTTTCGTGGAAACCTGAGCCCGCTTGCTGGGTTCTCCTGGAGTGCACGACTCTAGCTTGTACAAATTGATGATGTATATCTTATCATAGCTGGTGCCGTACATCTCCTTGTGGGGCTCCTTAAACACACCTAACGCACCGTGAACCGCTATCAGTCCTGGACAGACGATCCTGTTATTCAATCCTACATTGTACTGTGGATCGAGACAGTTTTTTGATCCCGACGTGGGATCCTTATATCGCCTTTCGGGTATACTGACCACCTCATCTTGCGACCTCGTCACGTCTGACTCATCGGCGTCCGAGCTTGATCGTCGCGTTCTGACCGGTCTGCCGTGGTGCGTGCCGATCGTGGCTGCGGTGGTGGTGGTGGTGGTGGAAATACCCGCGGCCGTCTGCTGTCTCTTCCAATCTCTCAGTCTGTGCATGGCCGATGTTATGCCCAATATAGCAGGGGTGTTACTGCGAACACCTCTCCTGAAATCAGAATCTACTGGAGATATAACAAACTGATTTATTCCAAAGCCGACGGCGATCAATTCTGGGAAACGCTTTAGTGTTTCAAACGATGTGGAGGTCACGGTGACATTAACCATCACGTCCCTAGCCCATACCGCGCTGCTGGATCCCAAGCAGCATTTCATGTTCAGGTCTTCCTCGCACTTCAGCACTGTGTTCAGAATCAGAATCAGAAAAGCTTTATTGCCAAGCATGTTAAAAAAAACATACGAGGAATTTGACTTGACATTGGCGTGCTCGATAAGCGCTTCCCAATGACACGGCAGCCATGCAAGGCGCCTCATCAAAACAGTGGGGGGTAAAGAGGGGAAGAGGGGAGGGGATGACACATTGGGCAGAGAGAAAAAACATAGTTTATCAAAATAAAGCTCATTGAATGAGCAAGATTGTGATTACATAGAAAAAAATCCTCTAGTTGCACAATTAGCAGACAATACAAATCCACACAAAAACAAAGCAAAAGAGAGAGACCAGTGTGTGTATATCAGTCATGTGATATCAGTGTGAGTGCAGTGTGAATGTATCAGTTACTGGAGCACAACAAAAATCGTCTCCTTTGGCAACGGCTAGATGTTATATTCATGTATTCTAAACATAGATAAGCATGTCCTCAGAGTTTATCTCTCTTCATGCCAGATGGTAAAATTCCATGTTAGTCCCATGACAACACTGTCCTTGGAGAGTTCAGATTATTGTACAGCAGCAGATGTTTGGGTTAAACTCTCTTCTGCCTTATCTTCTCTCCTGGAGGAATGAATGCAAGGGCGCCGAATCAAGGCCAAATGAGCACAGTTCACTTAGAGCAGAAATTTCCTCTCTCATGCGATTCTGAGCATCACAATTTAAATTACATAGGCTTTAAAACCGTTCCCTGGAGAGCACCAAGCAACTCCAGATGTTTCCCTTTCCAAACATAGATAAACATGTCCCGTAGAGTCCATCTCTCTACAGTACATGCCAGATGGTAAATTCCATGTTAGTCATTTGCCGCTATCAGTGCTATCCCCAGCTGGTCGAACTGTTGAAGAAGCAGCTACACCGGGTCTGCATTTTGATTAGCTCTTCCAACTTCTTTAAATTTTCGATACACCAGGAAAACTCCAGAGCCAATCAGCAGAAAATCCTGTGATCATGAAGCCAAAACAGGTAGATGCCTTCCACATCATCAGTCGGATCATGCAGACACATGAGTTCCAATTGATCCATGAGTCTCTCCATTAGGGCTCCCCCTGGCCCGAATTGTAAAATGGTGTCAATAGCATTAACGCCCGCTCATCAATTCCATAATTTTCCATTTGGATCAAGATTCAGCCAGAAGAAGAGTGACATAGACAGGACACAGCAAGCTGGGATAGTGAAGAGGGGAGAGGAGTGAGGAGAGGGGAAGAAATGCGTTCGTTTCCATATTGGCCAGGGATAGCTCGCCTACTACAGCCGAGGAGTGAGAGTTTCTTTGTTCCAACGGGCTAATTTTCAGCCCCCCTGTGAGCGACAGAGTGAAGATCACCTTGTTAGCCGTGACCGCTTTCCTCAATATAGTTAAGAGATATGACATGATACCCTGGGATGATCCGTGTCCTTTGGTCCAAATGTTCTGACAGTGTCCGGGACGGTCCATGTCTACAACTCCCTTGGGTGACACAAAAGCCTCGAATGCTCCTAATTGTGAAAAGTTGATGCTGGTCAAGATCCCTTCTAACCTGGGGAGCCTGAGGAATAACTTGGTAGCTCGCATACTGACCAGAGCCGAAGCTAAATCGGCCGCAACCTTGGTGAAATTCATATCTCGCCAATTGGTGCGCGAGCACGTTGTCACACCCCAGTCGCTTGCGTCTAACATGATTGCGCTCAAGTGTGTAGCTATTCTCACTTTGGCCAAAATACCGGCTATGTACTTTATCGTCGACGGGAATCCTCGGTCTGTGGACGAGATAGGAACTAAACATCCGTCCAATGGCACTCTCATGATGACGTGACCCACCTCGCCGACGGTATAAAATCGCTCGACGTCCAAGTCGATGGAGAGGTAGTTTCCGTTGTACACGCTCCAGTCGAGTGATATGATGGTGGCGTCGCACGACGAAGGTGTGATAAAATCTCTTATTTCTACGGCAGTGGGTCTGCACGCGGGGTCTCGTGTCGTTAGGTCTTCAGAGCTCGACACTTCGCACATCGCGATGGGCGCAGATGCGTCACTATCCGCGTTTGTTATACCCACTGAACTAGTCTCGGATTCGCCTATACAGAATTTGTTACCCTCGGACACAAAACAGTTATCGCCTAGTTGTGTGTAACACGAACTGATGGACTCGGTGTCGGCGAGTCCTACGTATGCCAGCACGCATTGGTACGGAGAGTTCCGAATAGTTAGGACATCATCGACGTTGGGCCATTTTCTTGTTTCTGCGGATGCATATAGCGTCCTTCGTAACAGTTTGAAGGTCGCGCATTGCGGATCCGGTCTGCATTCCACCATAGGGTCGGTACCGAAATAGTAATTTCTGTTCTCCGGGCTGGCGTGAAGCATGATTGAGATCTTATTCATGGGGGTGCTTGCTACAACGTGATCTGAACATCGGAACCCTACGGGTATCTCGAGACAAGACGTCTTGTCCAACTTGTAGACGTACGCGCCTAGCATCAAGCCCTCTGTTTCGTATCTACTCAGATTACTCGTGGGGTCCTTAGAGGGCCTCCAGTTGGCGTAGATTTCCCCGGGGCAGTAGTGGGTACACCAGTCGTTGTTGTCGTTGCTAATGTCAACGGTCAGAGCAAAGCTGCTTCTGCTCTTACCTTGACACCAACTTCTTTGAGCGTTACATTTGGTGACCGAGATCCAAGCGTAGGGAGCGTAGCCGTAAGGTTCCTTGGTATTGTGCACAGGGGTAGCTGCGATATACGGGAGCCATAACAGTGGTACGAGAAGCATTGTCGGTGGCAATGTACACGCAAGGTGTCGCCCCCTTTAAGAGACGCGTTCTATAGTATCTTGTTATCTACAGAAATGTTCACAGTAGAGAATTTGTAACTGAGCTCCTGTCGCTGTTGTCGGTGTATTTGTGTTTCATTAATGCTTGACACGTAGACGCGAGTCCTACAAACTGTTTAACGGCATTGTTGTGAACCTTTGCCATATCCCGATCTGGGACAAACAGCGGCCGACCCATGTGAGATGTAACACGATTCATGACGCGAAGAGAAGCGCTGTTTGCGAGCGTGTAGGACTTGCTAATTAGGTCGACTGTCATGTTATGCAGTACTCCGATTACATTCTCCTCCAACGTTACAGCGTGTGTTAAATGCACATTGACCTGTTCGTCGGTAAAGTTGTGTCCGTAGGAATTCAAATATTCTCTGACTTTGTACGGCTTAAGGACTTTGATCGAGTCCAACGTGTTTCTGTCTAACTGACACAAAGGACATTCGGTTGGTTTTTCGTGTTGCACATCAACTACGCCGGTGTTGTTGCGCGTTAAGACTGATGTAAAGCATAGGGTACTGTTTCTGCATAAAGCGATCGATGTCCTTGGCATCGTGTGATTCCGACTTGTGTTGGACGCCCGGTTCGGGAAAAAAGCTGAATATGGGGTCAGCCGCCATGGCCACCGAATAACCTGGACCCTGTGAGGTCATAGAGTGTGACGAATTCCGCTGCTCTTCACGGGGTAGTGAAGGGGTACTAATTGAAACGGACAAATGATCACGTCGGTGTCTCCGTGTTGGAGTGCTCGAGTCGACATCTGTCATTCCGACACGAGGCTCGTTATTTGCAAAGCAAACCGAGTCCGAGCTCGCTCGCTCGAATCCCAGTCAAACACCCCTAGACGTGTCATCCGGGGAAGATGACCGATGTGTTGCCTGCTGTAAGCGTGCTCGACAATGGAAATCGCGATCTTCCGTCATGGTCAGCCGGCGTGATCGAGTCACATGTAGCGGGTTTTATCGAGAGCGACAAGGTTGCGGTGTACGGGGGACTGGTGGCAGCGTGTTGTCAGCGTAGAGGTAACTGTTGCTTACATCGCACATCTTCGAAGCACGTGATAATTATAGTGAATAGCGAGCACTGTAAATGGTGCAAAGACGCCTCGGTGACACGGTTACAAGACTGGAACTCTGGTCACTTTGGAACTTATTTACGTAATTTTTTCAGCTTAAAGAGTTGGAGTGTATGCGACTGACCGAACTGATTTCGGAACTGACACGCAAACAAGAATTGACCGAAGAACCCCGTGTCTTCCCGGTTAGCGGCCCACCTCCCTATTGCACGGTCAAGAACGTGACGCACATATCAAATGAAGCCCTTCGTATGTTACTTGAGTTCGATGCCGAATTCATATGGGGAGACAATCTGATATTTAACACAAAGGCACCAGCGAGTTAACCATCCCTTGTATCATCCCCCCTCCCCGCCCTTTTTCTCCAAGTTGATATCAAACGCTATCAGAATGACAAAGGATTCTATTCCTGCCATCACGTTGGTCAGCCCCGGATCTAGGCTAGGACCCGTGTTCTGTGTAAAAGACCAATGCGCCTTCGTGAAAACGTGTCTCAAAGATAAAAAGAGAGCCGTGATAAACTTGGACTCCATGACCCTGATGGGCTACGCGGATCCAAAGGATTACCCTCAGGGCCCTCTGAGATCGGACCAGTCTCGATTTGTACCGGTTTTCTGTAAAGAGTGCTACGGAACCGAAGAGTCTGACTACAACAAAGCCATAGCTAATATCACTTCGTGTGGGGTTGACAGTTTTCTCGTGGGCAGCTGTTGCGTGTTCGGAACTGCCCAAGACGAGACGTATCCGGAGTCCAGAAAAGACTTCATTGTGGATAACGAACTGTCATTTTCCGGAGCGTGTCATCCTCAACCGGGAAGGGCCTTGTTCATGCACAATACGGACGGGGAGATTGGTGCGGTGAAATGTTACTGGCATGTTCACAGTAGGTCAGAAGAGAAAACCTTTCTATATTGTTGCATAGCACTTGCGGACACCGAATACACAGCGGTTGTCGTGACCCCAGAAATCAACATGTGCTTCAGCTGGGGTACTGTTGGCGATAAACTCGGCCCCGTCACCGTAGAATGCAGTCTGGTGTCCTGGTCCATTAGACCGGGTTGCCATTGCAAGGCGGCCAGGACAGAGGACCTGGCCTCGACTATGACTAGAATGGGGTTTTCCTCTCTAAAAGATTGTGCTTTGGACGCTGGTGTTAAACATGGAGACAATGCAATAGAGCCCAATGATCTCAAAGGCTCGTACGATCAGCATCTCATCATGGAGACCGTGCAGTCTCTCAAAAAGGTTATCGCGGATCAAGTGTCTGAGACGCGGATGCTTAAGGACCTGTTGGAAGCCATGAGGGTTCAAAATGGGCTGCACGGTGGCGTAGTGGTTTAGCACTGTGACAGCACAGTTTTACCCTCGGCCGGGGGATCGTGGGGATCATGAGATCGTGGGTTCGATCCCAGCCCCCGACCAACAGTGAGCTGTGTGGAGTTTGCATGTTCTCCCCGTGTTGCGTGGGTTTACTCCGGGATTTCTCCGGTTTCCTCCCGCATACCAAAAACATGTAGGTTTAGGGCGCTCGCGCACGCAGCGACCGGCAGCTGGTGGCTTGTCACCAGACTGCAAAACAAATCTACCTACGGGTACAAATAAGTAACAACAAAAAAAAAAGACTTATTTACTCGCATAATAAAAAGTCCGTGTGATCGCGAGGTGTTATTCACGTTACAAGGGGTGAGCGATTTCACGAGGCGAACTGGGGAGAACCTCATGCACAATTACAAGCATTGCAAAACGCAATGCAATTAGGGTCTATGTTTCATTACTTTGAACAACCTCAGAATCCGTACATGTGGAATTTGCCTCAACGACAAGGTGCACATGGCGGTTCCCAGAACACATATCCTACGACGTCGTTCGGTCACAGTGGTGACAAACCATTCGATTACGAGAGTCTTACCCAGGATCAGAGGAGGAAGATAGCCATGGAGTATAACAAAGAGGAATCCGAAAGGCAGGCTGCCTCGCAGCAACAGCAAGATAAGATGTTGGATTCCATTAAAGCGAGCATAAGGGATGCTATACTTGAACAGCAGCGCGCGGTGGCCCCGGAACCCCAGTATGAACAACACAATACGCTGCAGAGTCTGGCGAGAGACACACCATACAAACGTGGCAGGCAGCGGTCTGACGACAGATCCCAGGATGGCGAAATTGCCAAGCTGATGTGTGAATTACGCAAACTGACGAAAGGACTTCCGAGGCGTGACAATAAATCCGATCACGGCGACGGACCCGAGTCAAGCGAGATGGACGTTCAATCTGTAGCTGAGTCATCAGTAGAACCGTCGGCTAAGCAACAGTCGACTGTGACAGCGAAACAACAAGCGGGATACACTTTGGCACAGCAAACCGAATCAACGGACAGCCTTTCCACGGCCATGGCAGATTTTATAGCAGCCGTTGTGACAAAGACTTGATTTGAGGGCTTCTGTGTTGGTGTTTTGCTATGTACTGCATTATGTTACACGTGTATACTAATAAACTTATCATGTTGTAAGGATATTTGTCTCAGGTGATTATTATTCACACTCAGCAGTGCACGCTACTCCTTTAACACTCCAAATCGTGAACTGTTTACACATCAGGACGCGATGGAGTGTAAAGCTCCAATAGCCACCCATACAAGATGAATCCGAACAAATCAATCTGTTCCCTGCTAAACAAAAAACCGGTGCAGATGGCCGAACCGATCAGAAGTCGGTGTAGTGGAGTGCAACTAGAAGCGATCGGGAATGATGACACTCGGGACGATGTCATATCAGCGGGTTCAAGCATCAGAGGTCAATGGAACAACTTAGCGCTGGGATCTCTTTGCTTTAGGCACATACCTTCTCAAATACTGGCGTCTGTCAAACACCAACCTAGAGTCGGCGACGTGTGTGTTTGCTTCATGTCTGTAACAAGCCAGGATGGTCAAAATTCCAGCATCATGGATCTATACAACACAAACGTCGCGAACGGGAGTGCTCTAATTGCTCAGAAGGTCATAAGCAGCTACACCGGGGTGGATGAGCTACACATACCCACCATACCGATTCACGTGCTCGTGTCCGAGTGGAACAAATCTCTATATCAAGTCCACGACATGATCAGATGCGATCACGGGTCGATTGGCAAGGTGAGTGTTGCGAAAAGGCGGGAGACTGTGATGTTCAATGTCACGGAACTCGCTTACAAGAACGTTCCGGTTGCAAGTAACCACTTGTGGTTCGCCGTACACTGTATTGTATCGAAACCTCACTTGGTAAAGCAGGTTCTTCATATCGTGGGTTCGATTTCATCAACCGTGGGTAAAACCTGTCACACCGGCGAGGTCCAGGGTACCACTGTTCCACATGATATCGAAGCTACGTCTACTATGAAATTGTATCTCATAGCGAAATCGGTCCCCGTGACAAAAGACGATAAGATTGGCTTCGGGCATCATGCCGGCGTGACCCTGGGTCTCATATGGGCCGCGAACGAGGATGAGCTACACGACCACCTTCGAAATAGTGTGAACTGCCACTACCTACATATCGGGACAGAGTACAGCAACACTTTCAGGTGTAATGGCTTTTGTGGCTGGCGTTACTACGATCACAGTACGTTTAACAGAATGATTAGATTCGCCGAAGAGACGGTGTCGCCGGTCCAACATGTAATGCTCGCCGGCAACACCGGGGAGTCTGCTAGAGCATTGCACCACATGTGCCACTGATCGGTTCTGTTTTATTTATTTTGTTCGTAACGATTCGATTCCGATTCTACCTCAAGTCATGTTACCCAGAAAGTCTTTACCCGACAAGGACCTTATTCTGTGCACTGTGCTCAATAGAACTATGATGACCTCAAACATTCACCCGTTGTACCTGCCTCCCGTAGTATGTTGGCAGAATAACATCTTCGCTCAAGTTAGACGTGTCAAGGGTCTCTTTTTCACAGCGCTCAAGTTCGTCTCGAGCGTGCTACTTGTATCGACTTTATTTTTACACACGCATTTAAGAGAGGAAACGATTGATGTTTAATGACAATGAGCATAATCGGATTTTCAGCACTAAAGTGCTGAAAGTGTGTGATGAACACCACCGTAACATGTCATTTTTAAAAAAGGCTAAAAAGATCAATATGTCTATCCCTGAACGTAAGAAGCAATTTACCCAGCACGATAAAATGGAGAACGGAATGGATACGCCATCTAAGGCCAACTGATGCAAGGAATGACCTCGATGTCCCTAAGTGCAAAGTGAAAGACATAGTCTAATATTTTTAAAGTGTACCACAATGTGTAAACGTAACCCAAATAAAAATTTATCATCTGATACTGTGGTGTTATTGTACTTATTGTAATGAAACCACAAGTCTAGTAGTGTCGTGTGTAGTTTTTTTTTTTTCAGTTGTGAACAAACTGCAAATGGACACATTCACCTGAATACAACGTTTGTGTCTTTATTATTAATCTCTCACGGCTCACAGGCAATCTGTCACTGGGGTCATACAGTTAGGCCCAAAAATATTTGAACAGTGACACAAGTTTTATTATTTTAGCTGTTTAAGAAAAAATATTCAGGATACAATTATATAATCAATATGGGCTTAAAGTGCAGACTCTCAGCTGTAATTTGACAGTATTCACATTCAAATTGGAGCAAGAGTTTAGGAATTACAGCTCTGTAATAAGTAGCAGCCTCTTTTTCAAGGGACCGAAAGCACATGACATTACGCAGTGACATTGAGTTTACATTTATGTATGGATGGAATGTAAATGGTTGTTTCCTATGAACACAAAAGTTAGGGGGGGGGGGTTCTGATTAAAAGTCACAGTTGCCCTATAAATACACAAGGAGAAACACTTTCAACAAGACATTCGTCTGACTGGATCTTCGCTCCTCGGCCCCCCAACACACAAGACTAGAAACTCAGTAGGTAAGTTTTTTCATTTCCCCATTAGACTAATAAAGGCTTATCTTATCTTACAATAACTTTATTCATTGTATTAGTACCATTTAAGTTCCATTTCCTCAATTTATTTAATATGTCCCAGATTCCTTTAATATGTATATGTATTTTATATATAAACTGTGGTTTAGTTCAAACAAATTAATGCTCAATTTAAGTAAGACAAAAATTATATATTTTTTTTAACAATCATCACAACAACTCAGTGTGAATTGTGTATAAATTAAAATGTTATTTTCTTTCATCCAGGTGGATACTCTCAATTTACCCTCTGGGGGATCAATAAAGTATACAAAATAAAAAAAAACAAAAATTAAATTCCTTAGAGTGATAATTGATAATAAATCGTGTTGGAATAATAATAATCATATTAAAGGTAAAATTGTGGTGACACTAGACAGGTTGGGGGGGAGGACGGGGGACAGTCCTTTTACACCCAGAAGCAGGAAGAGAGGCAGAGCGAGGGACTGAAAGCCCCCCTGTATTAAAGGGGAGATTTTCTTCTACTGGCTCTCCTGGTATGTGTGTGTGTGTGTGTGTGTGTGTGTGTGTGTGTGTGTGTGTGTGTGTGTGTGTTGAATAACAGCCTGTCATCTGGTGTGGTTCCTGCAAATTTTAAACATGCAGTAGTACAGCCCTTGATTAAGAAACCTGATCTCGATCATGCCGTGTTGGTAAATTTTAGGCCTGTTTCCAAACTGCCATTTCTCTCAAAAATTATAGAGAAAATCGTCTATATGCAGCTGAAATGTTTTCTGGATGAACACTGTGTTTTGGAGATTTTTCAATATGGTTTCAAAGCTCTTCATAGCACAGAGACGGCCTAGACAAGCACCTTCACTGTCCATTTTTAAAATACGTCTTAAAACACATTTTTACTCCCTGGCCTTCGACCCAGTATGAGACATTGATTTTATTTTTTTTTTAGTTTAGTTTAGTTTGGTTTATTTGAAAAGGGACAATGCAATTTCATAAAACACATGATTACACATGGTTAAAAAAGCCAGAATTAGCCAAAAGGCTAGTTTTCATCTGTAGTCCCCTGGCCAAGATGTAAAAAAGCAGTAAAATGCATCTACAAGAAAAAAACATGGTTACACATTTAAGAGGGCACTAATGTAACAAATAACATATACATAACAAACTGTACATTTAAACACAACATCAAACATCACAGCAGACTTATCTTTTAGTGTTGGCAGCTGTAGGTGTTTATAAGCCACATTTTCAATTTTTTTGTGAAGGCCTTGAATGTTGTGAGCAGTTTAACCTCCTCAGGTACTGAGTTCCACTCACTAGCGCTCCTCACTGACCAGACCGACTTACTGAAAGTGCTCCTGCGCAGAGGAATGAAACAGTCACCTCTGACAGAGCCTCGAGTGACACGCTCAGAGCTGTTTCTTTGGCTGATGAACTCTGCCAGAGGATCTGGAGCCAAATCATGCAGTACTTTATAAATCAAATTTAAATTTGCAAATGTATGAAGACTATCCCAATTTAAAAGACTGTATTTTTTTTAAAATTGCACAATGATGGTAATGCCTAGGTTTTTTATCCATAACTTTAACTGCTTGTTTGTACAAAACTTCTAATGTTTTTTTTTTTTTTAACTCAAACCCGCCTGGGACCAGCTAGTTAGGCAATAGTTGAAGTGACTCAGAATCATTGAATGCAAGTATATTTTTGTGGCTTCAGTTGACATTTCATTTCGAATTGCACGAAAATTTGCAAGATTTAACTTGATTTTTTTACACAATTTACCAATATGGGCTTTAAAGGAAAGCTGTGAATCTATTATTAACCCAAGATATTTATACTGGCTAACAATTTGTATTTTTTCCTCCATTAACATGTATGTCAGGGGGTCAGGTGACACTCTATTTATTTTAGTGAAATACATGCCTGCAGTTTTAGAAACATTTAACTGTAGACAGCACTCCTGCAACCAAGTTGTGAAACAGGACATTGTTTTAATTCAATTTCAATTCAATTTCAATTCAACTTTATTTATATAGCGCCATTTCACAACAACAGTCATCTCATAGCACTATCAACTGTAGGGTGGTGGTGGTGGGGGTGTGTGGAACCCACAGTTGCAGAAAGACTCCAGCAATCAATTACTAAGTTTAGCAGCAACAGTGTCTTGTGAAGTGTATTGAATGAAATGGATTTTTATTTATTTCACTTTTTATTTAATTTATGATTTTTTTTTTTTACTGTGGTTCTTGGGTTAGCGCCATTTATTCTCATATCATCACCAAAAGGCAATGGGTTCCTCTCTAGCCCAATACAAAGTCCTTGGTGTAGGCATGTACGGTTGTCATTCACACACGCCAAGTGAAATATCTTCTTTGCTGCAAAATCTGAGGTTGGATGTCTACGAATTAACATAGTCGAACACCAGAAGTCTACAAAGAAATTAGAATGGCTAGTACACGTAGTCGCAGTCTTCTTAGGAAGAGATCACAAGTACAATCCCCCACGGGTCGATGCGACGATCAGTCCCACATGACAATGATCAAAAATTTAAAATGTGAAGTCTTAGAACTCCAACGGGCACTAGACTTAGAACGCGATCGACACCTCGCAAGTCTTCGAGATGCACAACGGTTAAGTTCAATGGTATGTACAGCTGAGGACGACGCGATGAAATGCGGTGGCGCGTGCACGGGTCAGGTGTCGAAAGGGTCATCTGTCGATTGCGTCACGCGAGAACTTGACTTGTGTAAAAAAGAACTGGCAGCCACCAGGGAGGCTCTAGACGAGGCGTGCGAGGAAAGAGAAGCTCTCAGGGTCGCGTTGGCAAATAAGCAGACGGTAGATAGTGAAGAGCGCAAGGGGAGCCACACTCAGGATGAGCATCCTCACTTAGACTGGGTAGGAAGACATTATTTAGCTGTAATTCTTCCCGAAGATCACATGTTCAAACCTGGCGAGGCTGTTACTCCTGCTGGGGTGTTACATAAACTCTTTGAAGTGAGAGTGGGGTGTAAACTGGCAACTGGGTTTACTGTGCTGTTGGATAACATAAACATAATACTGTCTCAGACGGAGCCGGACTGGTACGAGAAGCACTTCGGTTTCTGTCGCGAAGCTCGTACTCACGGCAACAATTACAAATCCGCGGACAGAGTGGACACGGAAGACTTTGCGTGGCTGTTGTTTGAATACGGTGCACACGCTCCACTGATCGAAGTATTAGCCGGGCTTCAGAACGTTTCAAACAGCACCGGGAAGGGCGGGTTGACGACCATGGCTTTGTCCACCGGTAAGGCCCTGTACAGCTCATATTACCTGCTGTTTGTAGAGACCGTGTCAAAATCATTTGAACGGTTCACACTCACACATAACAGAGCTCTGAAGGTGCGTCGACATCAAGGTGCGGTTCACATGTCTCTCACGACGGGCTTATGCTCAGAGCAAATTGAATCGCAGATCAGCTCTCATGCTGTTAGGAGCAGAGCACTGCGTTCCGTGATAGAAGGCATCGAGGTTCCTCGTCACATCACAGGTGTGAATACTCAAGAAAACAGGCTCTCTCAAAACGAAGACCCCTTTCAATTCAGCCAGTCTCTTTCTGCATTTATAAAAAGCAGGGGCGTGGATCATCGTGGCAAAGGAGGGCGGGTCTCAGTTGACAATCAGGATGAATTGTCATATAAGACCCCAGCATTACACATGGCCGAGGCAGTGCCTCTTGGCAAACGAGTGTTGTTCGAATCACCGTGGTTGAATCCAATTACAGAGTAAAGAGCGACATTGGCTACTTGGTATACGCAAGGTCACCGATCAGATTATGTCTGCTGATGTACATGGCACAGGAGGGAATCGTGGCAAGAGGGTACACCAGGAGGAAGAAACCGACCTGAAAACGAAGGCCATGTTAGCCATGTCTAGATACTGTCAAGAGCAATGGGTGAGGAGAATGGTAAAACTAAATATGTCTCGAGGCGAGAGCATGAAGATGGCCCTGCTGAGTGGAGACGCGGGGTGCGGTAAATCGTATGCTATTTCACAATTGGTCAGCAGGCTGAGGACCATGAACGTCAGCGTGGCAGTGAGCGCAATGACAAACAAGGCAGCCGGGATTTTGACGGACTCGTGCTCGCTCAAGAGCGTCTACACTTTCCATAAAATGATGGGGTTCAAGAGAGAACTGCTGGATGATGGGCTGACGGTCGCTAAGTTCACCGAACGGTACCGCGACTTGTACTGGCCCGTGGTGTCGCGGTTTCACAGTCTGTGCGAGTCGGACATTTCAACCCAGCACGAAGCCGCGAGCACCCGGCACTCGTGTAAAAAACTACGTCCAGAGTCGTGTGCCGTGTGCAGTAAGCTATTTCAGCGGTCGAGGGTGGCCACTGGACAATCTCAACACTGTCCCATGGAAGACGCGCCTCCTTGTCTCGGTGTCAACGTGCTCGTCGTAGACGAGTACGGCTTACTGAGCTCAGATTTATTGGAAAAGATGTTGGGCTGTCTGGCCCTGTTTTACGGACGCGAAAGAGGCCCTTTGATAATCTTTTCCGGTAGCGTCTCGCAGCTACAGCCCGTCGGTTCGGCCAAACGGATCTGGGAAACTGATCGATTCGAGCGACTTCTCTCTAGTTCGACTCCGCTTTTTGTAAACAGGCGTCAGTTCGAAGACCCCGGTTACGCGGAGGCCGTGACTTACCTTCAGTTCAACACAGTCACGGAGGAGTCGCGGCGCATTTTCAGAAGTCAGGCTGTTGTTTGCGAACAAGAGGTAATGAACCCGGAGTATCAACCCGAAAAGCTGCGTGTATTTCACCAGGATAAACAGCAAAGGACTTACACTTCGGCATATATGACCAAGGTGACAAAGAACGTCCGGTTTGGTGAAAAGTTTCTCAGCGTGGCACGAAACGGCGCTTCGTCGAGAGGTTCAAGTACCTGGTACGACGTACTCAAGCAGGCAACCCAGACTTTACCAAAGCTTTTCTCGATGCCTGTCTATCGATCGGGTGTGCGTAGCAACGAAAGAGACTATCTCACTGTAGACAAACTCTGGATCGGCTGTAGAGTGCGATTGATTTGGCACATGGACATCAACGGGATACAAGCTGTGACCCCGAAGACACGGCTCTCTCCCTTTGGTTTGTCGCTCGGTTCGCAGAAAGAGCGGCGCAAGCGACAGTGCTCTACAGCTCGGGATACGGAGGGTGTCGTAGAAGCCGTGGAGTTCAACGCCAACCAAGGATTCTACGAATTCAAAGTGAGAGGGATTCAGAGTGGGACCTTGTACAAGGTCAGTCCCTCGACGTGGAACTGTCATAACTGGACAGTGACTACGCACCCGCTGGCCTGCCTGCTAGCTATGAACACGTACGACTGCCAAGGTTCCACGGTCCACGGAGAGGTACTTTACCACCCACCGAAGAATTTTTTCGCGTCACCCATAAAGCCCTCGGTGTACGTGGTGCTGACAAGAGTAGTCAAGCGAGACAAATTACAGATGACAAACTGTAACTTTGCCGAGGTTGTCGGATCCGTAAACTTTTACGACGATAGACTGGTGACGTATCGTAAGAAGGTGGAGATGAACTATTCATCTTGATATTTAATTCACATGACCAGCTAAACCAAGAGCCACATGGATCTGACCGGCATCATCTCACACACACACACACACACACACACACACACACACACACACACACACACACACACACACACAACATGGATGCTCAATGGCAGAGACTGACACTGGAAGAATTACTATCGCTCACCTCGTCAAATTCTGTCTCTGATCGGACTCGCGAAAACTGTACCAGAGAGACGCTCGACGAGGACAACACCTACACCGAGCTGACCACGCGAGTCGGATCGCCGCCGAAACCCACCCAGCAGGACGATCTCGAATCTTATACTCTTCTACGATGGTGTCCGTGGTACTCTCGTACATTCGGGGTGTTGTCCGAATCCAATCTTAATACCCTCACGGCTAGACTATTGGGAGCGATCGCTGGGAAAAACTCTACCTCACTCGAACTACTTACAGCGGTCGCGCTTGTCTTGACACGACCCAACGTACCTCATCGCCCAACCTGCCAGGACCCATCGCTCGCGAAAAAGTTTCTATTCCGCAATCTGCACCAGGACACACGGTGTCTCAAAGAAGCTGAGTGATCATGTCGTCCACCAGCATTTATAGACCCATCCGCACGTACACACACCGTTTGAACGACTGTGAGCCGGGTACAGCAGAGGTGCCTTACGGTTACTACAAATATGACTCTGGTCAAAACAATCTACCCGGTGGACTGTTTCACTTTATCACGAACGGGGGCTTGTATGTGCCGACATTACATGGTTTGAAAGCCGACTACATAAGGACCTTAAAGGAAGTAGGAGTGTGCTCGGTTAGCAGTTCCATAATGAACAGACCCTTTTTGAATACACCGAACATGTACGAAGTAGAACTGATCAACACCGGGCACGAACCACTGAAACAAGGCGATAGGTTTTCGGTGCAACTGCCAAATAAACGTGATATCAAGGCGCAGGTAGAGGCGCGCCGTGATCCTGGCTACGATTTGTCCGTGAACAAGGGCGTCTGGGGAGGATTTCTGGCGACGAGAAGAGTCAACCATGACACTGGAGGAGACCCTGTGGAAGAGGCGATTCAGGCTATAAGAGAGGAAGACGCCTTCGATGTCTTTGATTTTATTTCGCCTTACACACCGCACAGCGTACTGGCAATGATGACGCTGGTGGCTAATGGAGGCGAATACCATAACGTATCTGGTCCCTTGCGAGGGAGTGCTGCGATTGCTGTGAATGACAACTTTGACTCTTCTACCATCGCTGACATCGTGGCAGATGTGGGTGTCAAACATTATCTCAGAACTGTCCTTGGTCACGCTTTGACAATCTTGGAAGGTGTTCAGGGTTTCGCATCGGGACAGGTGATTCGGTCGTGCGAAGGTTACACCAACAGTGATGTCTTCACCGGTGACAGATTCTGTGCCCAATTAAATGTAAACAGATGGCTATCGTGAATGTGTTTCTTTGTAGTTTGTTCACAGTTTAATAAAAAAAAATTGCACACAATACTAGACTTGTGTTGTCATTAAAATAAGTACAATAACACCACAGTATTTGATGACAAAAGTTTATTTTGCTTACGTTTACACATTGTGGTACACTTTACAGATATCAGACTTCGTCTTTCACATTGAATGTACGGGGCGGGAGATATAAGACACAAATGTTATATTCAAACAATATTTCGACTATGTCACTGAAGATGCAGCCATTAGGTTTTCATATATAGCGCACAACATTTTTATGTACAGAAAATCCATACTCCTCTCCAGGTGTCGGCTCTTTCAAGCTCCATAGTTCGTACACGTATTTCATGTTCTTGATGCACCGTGCACAGCATTTCTCGGTCCAACAATTCAACCACCTCCTTGGAATCGCTGCAATTGTGGCTAGATCCATAGCTAAGGTGTGGTAAGCGCGGTCGCGATTGGACAAGCCGTTGTACCACGTGCCTTTCAACTGTTGACACCACGACGAGAAACGTTTGTCCACTGCACCCCTCAACAATCGCATTGATCCTAGTCCCGGGAACGTACAGTTGTAATCTGTGCCGCAGAGTATCATGAAAATCAGATGGGTAGTTCGTACGCTGTCGTGTCGGAGTACCTCGTTTTTTAAACGAATGTAAATGTAGGAGCCTGTTTGGGTTAATCTCAAAAAATGTCCGTGGCTCCATCTGGGTACCATACCAGCCATGTACAACTTTCTCAACTTGTTGAGACTCTCCAGGCTGCCGGCGGCAGGTCGTTTCAAATGAGCACCGTGCTCGCACTCTCGATCCTCAGCCAACTTTCTCTTCGCTTCAATCCCACTGTGACAAGGGAGTAATGTTTGGAAAATGTGGTCAAAAATGGTTCTCGTCTTACTTGCTTTATCATCTGCAGATATGGCAGATTCAATCTTCTTCACCGTGTCCAATATGGTCTCATCGGGCAAACTAAACAGCATAGCCAGAAATTTGCTGTACACAGAGCCCCTGATGCCACCCAGATAAAGGTACCTAGCCATGTGTGACTTTGAGACTGAGTTATCGCTCCTGTTCTGGGCAATAATATTTTCCCATTGGTAGTGGAGAGCTCGTGTGTGTTGCACTAGGTAACTATCGTGAGGCGCGGCATCACACAGCTCCTGGAAGCTATCCTCTCGCGAAGCAAAATCGTACTCCTGCGGCGCGAGAGCCCGGTTCACAGGGTCCTCAAACAGCAGGTCTGCAAATGGCGAGGTGTGCATTTCTCGGTCTTTGCTGTAGCTCAAGTTATGTAACCTAACAGTGATACCTTCTCGTCCGCAAGCTGTCAACACTGCTATTATATCCGAGTCCGCGGTGCACACCGTCACGTTCCCCTCAAGTATGTTACCTAACTCCATCATCAGTGTGTCGGCTTCGGTGCTGGTGCAACGCAAACACGCGTCTCTTACAATGGACACTTTATCACATTTCGGGTCCGCAAATGTCGCCACAAATACACCCTTTACTCCTTCGGGTCTTTCTAAAGTTCCATCTACACAACTGAGATCGTTCTCCAGACAAGCATCGTGGAACGACAACACGATGTCAGCGTCCTTGAGTTTGTGTACTTTACTGTGGCCCCAGTTCGATCCCGTCACAAGAAACAATTTATTCTTCATGCCCATTTCGGATAGAAGTCTCATAGTGGCGTATTCTATGGCACCCACATTACGTCTACAAAACTCGATGTGCGGTTCACGTCGACGTTTTTCTCGGCTTTCCCTGATGGCCGGTTTCGGAGCTCCGGCCCCATCTTTCACAAGAATCACACATTCGGTTTTAGAGCTTTCCGATATATAGCACGAAGCCAATGTTCTGGCCATGTTAATTATAGACGCCTGTGGGTCGTCTTTGACATAGTCGCTGGCCTTGACTTTGAACGTCATGATAAGATGATCTATCAGTGTCCAATCTTCTTTTTGCTCTGGTGGGGCAACCACCTCGAAGGGCGATATATGAGGGTTGGCGAGCATCATGTGCATGGCTCTGTTTTTCAATCCCATTCTGTAAGAAGCAAAGCCACCGAGGTTTGGTTATCCTCATTCGTGTGTGGAAGGTCAACAGCTTTTTATAAATCCCTGGGTCAAAAAAACCCCAAAGACATTGTTTCTACGACTAGGTCGGTCGGGACTGTGGTTGGGGATGACACGGCTTAGCCATCAAGGGCGATCCGTTGTAAGGAGCGACTAGGTCAAGTGCGAGGGCTTGACCGTGGCCCGCTCATCACCTCATCCTTAGTGTTCTCAGTCGGCCTCTTCTTCTCTTTGTTGAAGAGTACATTTCTGTAACACAAATCACTAGGGTCGAATCGTTCCTTCGACCCATTCGCCTTAACAGCACCCAAAGGCGTCTCCACTCTCATGTTAACACATGTGGGAGTTAAACAGTTGAGCACCTGCTGGCAGAAACAAGTCAGCCAAGGAAACTTTCGTTGCATAGTTTTCGATAAGCTGGGCCTTAAACAACTCTTTATCGTAACATGATTTGTCCCAGGTCTGATTATCACTAAGTATGCTGCCGACCTCTCTGCCATGCTAGGGTATGTGAGCGAGAACATTAACCAGGTGAGCCAAAGCTGCGTATTGTATCGCCACATCGTTTTTTTTTTTATCTACGATGTCACTGTGCCTGGTCTTGAGCTCTAGTAGCGCTACGGTGTCCGTTACGGTGTCGTGGGCAACCATGTCTATTTCGGTGTAGAATCCCCAGTCGTCCGAGATGCCCTTGCACCCTTGAGTGCAATTGTTGTGGTACGTATAGCGACTTGGCGTACCATGAAACCTATCGGGTGTGGGTATGCCAGCAACCTTTAGCCCCGTGCATATAGGAGTCAGACCTAGAGCCTCTAACTGTGTAAGAATCAGACAAGACACGGGTCCCACTTCATCCTTAGTGTTTTTCCTGTTGAACACCTCCTTATATATCTACCGTAACGGCTATGCACGTCGACATGCGGATTTTGTCCCACAGACATCTGCAGGCTTCTAAACTAGGGGCTTTATTACACTTCAAGATGTGTTGCAGGCCCCTCTGGAGCTCCAAACCTTTGTGCCCGGGAGCATTTAGGTACCTCACGTACTCCGGGACCCATTCAAGTGAACTACTGGGGTTGCGGTTCAGATCCTTGGCCACTTTAGTGAACAGATTCATGTTTGTCATGTTATGCGAGTGAGAGCGGTTCCTACAACACGTCATGGAATCAAGTGTCTTAGTAATACCCTGTACTTTGTACCAACGGTGGTCCGATGTCGACGTCGCATACAGCGAACCTGCTGTGTTCCTGAATTCGATCACTGGGTCTTTGATCTTCATGTTATTAAATGTCCTGCGGATTATCACGCCTTAGTTAAAATTCACCTTGGAACACATCTTGATCGACATCGTGTGGTGTACTAATAGTCAGTAAGCGAGGACCCTTGGACAGATTATTTAATCATGAATCGCAGGAAAAATCCGATCGGAGGCTTGAATGCGCTGGTATCCACGAGCAAAGACGGGGTCACCAGTAAACTCTCAGCTATTTCCAGTGCTGCCGTCCTAAGTACATCACGCTTCAAAGGAAAACTAGGGGGTGCTATCGCCGTGATCACATCTCTCATTGTGGGATTTTTGACTATCCCGAATAACATTCTCTATTTCATTGACAACAGACACTCTGTTCGAGCCACTCACGGACTGCGAGATTCTGGAAATCCTACACCGGCACCGTCTGGTGATGGTGGCGACACTGGGTATGAGTACGCCTACATTCACGCTGGGATAACGTTGGTCGTACTTGGTTGTTTGGCCATGGTTGTTAGTATAGTGCTCAGTTACTTTGTCGCAAAAAGCAAAAGAAAGATGGATGTGTCCAAGGCCAACAGGAGCACAGAGGTCACCAAGAGTACCAAAACTGTATTAGCGTGTCTCATCATGATGAATATCGAACTCTTTATGGCTGTTATCGCGGGCTGCATGGAATTACTGTATCGTCCTCTGACTAGTGACGCTTGTAGGTTGCACAACGTGGAATGTGCCATCGCCGTATTCAATATCATAATTTACGTCATGTATGTAGCCACCATGATCCTGACATCCACTATCCTGAGGGGTAAACAGGAAAAGATTCACAGTGACGGCGGATACAAAGACTTTCCCGAAGTCATAACCAACCAACCTTTTGCAAGAGACCACCTGAGTAGAAGTGCCAATCTCTACAATACACAATCCAGCTTTATCATGTGAACTTGTGACAATGCAATCGAGATGTTCTATGTGACGAACGGCGTGGAATGGTGCATCACAAATTAAACACAGCAGTTACACGATTGGCTACATAAAGGTTGTTATTTTATCACAATTGAGTAAGAGTTGAGCGTTGGTAAGCTGTACGGATACTGGGTCTTCACAAAGGGATCCCACGTATAGGCACCTGAGATGGGCAAATGCTGAGCTCCAGTGGCATACATGTATACCAAGTCATGTGATGTAATCTCACTACATGCCAAATAAACAAATGTGACACATTAAACCGGTTCACCTTCTTTTATTACGGTTTTTTTTTTTTTTTTTTTTTTTTTGTTACTTATTTGTACCTGTAGGTAGACTTGGTTTGCAGTCTGGTGACAAGCCACCGGCTGCCGGTCGCTGCGTGCGCGAGCGCCCTAAACCTACATGTTTTTGGTATGCGGGAGGAAACCGGAGAAATCCCGGCGTAAACCCACGCAACACGGGGAGAACGTGCAAACTCCACACAGCTCACTGTTGGTCGGGGGCTGGAATCGAACCCACGATCTCATGATCCCCGCGATCCCCCGGCCAAGGGTAAAACTGTGCTGCCACAGTGCTAAACCACTGCGCCACCGTGCAGCACCGTGCAGCTTACGGTTGTAAGCAATATAACATTTAAATGCACAGCATCATCAACACAATGGTGTTATTTTTTTTCACCACAAGCAAAGATACATATGAGACAATGGTAGATCGTATCAATGCACTGGGCCTTCAACAAGGGACGGAGACAACAACCCACCAGCAAGCACCTAGGACGGACAACTGACACATTTGAACATAATAACATACGTATATCATTTAACATTATCAACATCAACATAGTGGTCTGTAATATAACAATCCACTTCTTGTACTCACTGCATACTGCCGTGACATCATCTGCACTCAGATATGTCACTTGGGGTCAACATCACTAACATTTTAATTCTACAAATGTGCTGGTGATACCTTATGAATGACCTAACAGGCATAATGCTAATGGATTTATCGTCCTATTGCTACGCTCCACACAGTTACAAAAACCCACCCGCAATGCACAAGTAGTCCAAGTCCGGTGGGCTCAAAGCTAATGGATTTTGCCGTTCTATTCCTATGCTACACACATGTACAGGAAAAAAAAATGTCCGTGATCTATGTATGAGCTCAATCCGCTCAAGGCAAATAGATTACCTGCAGATTGCTATGCTACACACATTAAGATTCACTTTGATTTTGTGTGTCCAATAATGCGCTGTGAAATAGAACAATCTGGTCATCATTTTTTGTTTCAAATGCGCTGTGAAATAGAACAATCTGGTCATCATTTTTTGTTTCATTATAATATAGACTAATCATTACTTGACAGTGACATTTGCAGACATCCGGTAACCATGTTCAATAGCCTTACGTTGTTGTCACAGTGTAAGTGGCACTGATGTATAATTGTGAATGTATTAAAATATATGACAACATTCACAAGCACAAGACAGGAGCTGCCTCAGTTGTACAACGTGCAACGTGTTCTTCATATTAGCAGCAACTGCCCATATTTATGAAACAGAAAATATAGCACCCGGGTCACTACAGTCTAAACAACCCAGTCAAGGCGATGAACCCATCGAATATGTCATGGCACGATTCCATACTACTGAGAGATAGAAATTTGACGGACTGGGAAGTAGCAAAATTAGCAAGCATGGATGTTTCATATGTTACTCGTCGTGAAGGAGTGTTAATAGCACCCACTGGGAGTTCATTTAGCAGACTTATGTACTTGGAGTGCACTCATTATCATCACATCAATGCCCTGCTATCCATTATATCCAGCATCGATGTCAAGTACGAAAAAGGTTTGGGTTATCCCAGGAGAGATGTTGAATATGTTACAGAGAATGGCTACGACTAGTCATGGGATCGGAACATGATTAGATGATACTTGTACAGAGAAAAGTGTGTATTTCTACATGTCAGGATATGACACGTATCTTGTATACACTGGAATAATACTACTGAAAACACGATTTATCCATGATTCGTCAGCACAAGCAATTTATTTTACAATCACAAGCATCCATTGTCACCACTAAGTGTATGTACATAATTGTATCTGTCTAAAGGCCTGCGAAAAATAAGTCCTACAAAAACAAACGTCATATTAGAGTCACATCTGCTCGTCAGGGACTGCTGGGATTTTCTGATGGTTGGAAAATAACAATGGTTGGAGGTTTTTGCGATAGTCGGAGGTTTTTGAGATGGTCGGAGGTTTTTGCGATGGTCGGAGGATTGAGATGTACATTTGGAGCTGGATTTATAACAACTCACAGAAGGTAGTGTGACCACAGAACAAGCTCCTTTTACACGTAACTGAAGCCAGGAGTGTCTTCTTCTTTTGCCAGCTTACAGGTGCACTACTGCCACTGACTTGATTATCATTACTCTATATCTTTGTGTAAGGAGTTCTGAGCAAATCCTTATGTGTGAAAAGAATTATCCGTCCTTGGACAGTGTCCGAGATGCTCAGTCTGTTTTCCTTACCCTAGCTTCGTTGAAACATTAAGTGTTCTTCTTCTCCTAGACCCGACTGGTGGCCGAGAACCAACCCACAGGTGCACCACCGTCACGCACACCACTCCATCGGACCAGGAGCCGCAGCCCCTCCCCACCATCACCGCGTTGTCCAATCTAACCCCAACTCCAGCCCAGACACCACTCCTCCTCGTCTCCTCGTACTGATCTCCCAAGCCTCTTCTTATATATATATATATCGATGGAGTATATGACAATTATTGTTCGGTGGGGTGATGAACCGAAACCTCATGTTGGTTTAATTCCATCGGACAACTGTAAAGTCAAAAACTGGTATATGACCAGGTGGAAAGGTGACACGGAAGAAAATGGACATCTAACAGTGATCTTTATGAAAAATGCTACATTGGATGCTGCCACGATATTCACTAATACCATGATGATCATTAAAACCTTGTGGAGCAACAAAGACAGTTACGATTGGTTGCCAAAGGTGCCGTTGGACGACATTCTTTTAAAGTCGAATAGCACTTTTTCAAACTGTTTCAGTGTTACCCACACACCGATTGAACGGGGAATCGGTTTCTACAAACACATCACAGCTATGGAGTCGCTTATAGAGACATCAGGATGGATCATGGAAATGAATCTGCTCAACGGGGACACCGAGACTACATTTCAACAGCACTGCAAACATGTAAGTTACGCAAACTTGCAAGCATTGTTTGTGATGCACATCAGTACTGATATCAGTCTTCTTTTTTCACAGGACTGTCATGAAGTGACCATATTGGTAAACGAAAGCATTATGCAGATACCCTCCAAGATGATACAAGTACGATGCACCGAACCACAGACAATCTATGATCTGATGTTGAAGTACGATCTGAGATGCTCCACCGTATGGAACTCGCAAATATCCCTATCGGCAAGAGCTCCTTGTCTAGCACTATTGGAGCACAAGATGAAGATGATCAGTATAAACACTATCCCATGCACTGATGACATTGGTGAAAAACCTAAAAATCCGTTCTTCTATCACAACATGAAACATATCAAAATGCGAACCAGATATAACGTCCTGCGGCATGTGCCCTATACCCTACCTACACAGAAGAACTCATACACATGGTTGGAGGATGAAATTATAATGGAGCTTCTGGGTGACAGGATACCACTTGCAGTGTACTACCACAGCCCAATGGAAAAACTTGGCGACGTCCTGAAAAAGAATGGTAGGTTTATCTCACCTCTACGGTTTGCAGAAAATCTAGACTCTGTAAACCGTGATCCTGAAGACGTCATTGATGATACCATCGATCAGAGGAGTATGCTGGAATGTCGTGACCTCGAAGTCACTATTGTCGGTAAGTCACATTTGTTGTTATGGTTGGTTGGTTTTCAGTGTGAATCTTAAGCGTATTGCTGACGGTGTATTTATTTTCATACAGGTGATCGAGAAATAACCCAAGTGGATAATGACATAGAGAGAACCTCCTACAGCTGTTGTGTTTGCTGGCAACCAGCTAACAGGCATTTAGAATGCGGACACTTGTACTGCCAAACGTGCATAGAAAATACACATACTGTGGGCGAACAGCACACGTGTGCCATTTGTAGACAAACATCGACCCCAAAGCCTATCAATGTACCAGCTATTCCAAACTGTCAGACGTGTTCTGAATTCAAGATGTGGGTCACCACCTGTGGTCACATATCATGCACGTGTTACAAAAATCACTGTCCCACCTGTGGTTACAGGCCAATGTTGAACTTTACAAGACTTTTTTTAACATAACAAAAAGAAAAATTAGCGGAGTTCCCCCATGTCAGTGGTCGAGTACGCTGGTGTGACGACTAGGTGTCACCACTCTTATGATTGTTTGTATGTGTGTAACTGTATTACTTGTGTAATATTGTAAATGTTAATTTGACTGTTTCTAAAGTGCACATTATGGTATTTGTCTGTGACTAATTGAATGCCCCTTGTGAGATATTGTACCGCTAATTATTTGGGTAAAATAATAATAATAATTGATAATTAATTATTCACATACCTTTGCCAACATGTTCCTGTGGGTGTCCGGGCAAAAGACTCTATCAGAGGGTGAATGCCTTTTAAAGGACACCTGCAGGAAGGATACATGCTATGGTGAGTTATAGGGGAGATTTAGATTTGTAAATAGGGGCTAAATTATTTATTAAATTATTTATTGATATTATTTATGGTGTGTTATGTATATTTATTCTATTTATTAGCTGGGGAAAATATGATGGACTTTTAGATATTAATGGGTATGTGTAAGGTAAAAGAAAATGTTATTGTTTTACCTGGGATTTGGTATGGTCGTAATTAGCTTAATTGTCTCTGAGAATATATAAACAGGTGATGTTTGATTGTAGAGAGGAGATGTTGGATGTAAAGACTGAGAGGTGCTCAGTGTGGTTCATTGACGATCGTATTTTGGATTATGGATGTCGGTATCGACTTGTTTACCTGAGAGACTGGAGTTTGAAATAAAATAAAGAAAATTGATGATTGACAGCCGCCTCGTCTCAGCTTCGTCACATTTGGTGGCAGCGGTGGTCCGTTCCCGAGATGTTGTAGCGTTTGGTGGACGGAGGAACTAATGTCGAGAAGGAAGGCGAGGCAGGAGGAGCAGCCTGACCCAGACGCAGGCATGGCGGCTGAGGATCCAGGAGTCAGCGGACTGGGTGAGCTCGAGGAGTTATCGGGCTTGGTGAAATCTCTGATGCGCTCGCTGACTCTCAGAGATCGCCGGATGGAGGAGGAGGCCGTTCTTCAGGACCGGAAGTGGCAGACTGTGGGAAGTCATATTCGTCGGATGGAGTTGCAGGTGGTAGAGCTGAGAGAGGAGTACGGGAGCCGGGCGGAGCATGGTGGTGACGTCAGCGCTCCGGGGGAGGACCCCAGGGTGACGGCCAGTTGGGTCGGCCCACAGGAGGAAGATTTGCCGCTGCAGGTGCAGCCAAGGAGACCGCGAACACACCACGAACCCAGGCTGAATCCTCTCTCTTCCGAAGATGACATCGAGCACTACCTGACAACATTCGAGAGGATCGCCACGGTCTGCCGCTGGCAGGAAGAAGAGTGGGCTATCCATTTAGCTCCTCTACTCACAGGTAAAGCACGAAGTGCATATGTACTGATGGATATCGCTGACACGAGTAATTATAAAAAACTGAAGGAAGCCATATTGAGCAAGTATGAAATTACATCCGATACTTATAGGAGAAGGTTTCGTGCTCTGGACATTTATCAGGACGAAACCCCTCGTGAGCTATATGTTTGTTTAAAAGACCTGTTTATTAAATGGATTAAACCGGAGACCGCAACGGTAAAAGACATTATGGAAATTATAATTTTGGAACAGTTTCTAAGGATGGTGAATCCGGAACTGGGAGTCTGGATACAAGAGCGGGACCCGAAGACTGCAGAGGACGCTGCTCATCTGGCGGAGGTTTTTCTGTCAGCCAGGTCTGGGAGCAGGAGAACTACTCTTGGCCGTGACAGATCTTTCACCACACGGAGTGAGTTTAATGAGGGTGAAAGGGGTGGTCCAGCTCGAAATAAGTTGTATTCCAGGCCCAGTCAGATCACGAATAGCAGATTTGATAATAGCAAAAAGTCACGTGTTGCAAATAAAGATATATGTTGTTACCAGTGCAATAAAATCGGTCACACACAATATTCATGCCCTGCCATAAACAATGAGAAACCGTCACTATTATGCTCAGTTCCTAGACCCACTTGCTCAGCCTCAGTGCACAGTGGAATTTATAAAACAAAAGTGTTGCTGAATGGTCAGTGTGAAGATGCCTTGTTAGACTCTGGTTGTTTTCAAACAGTGGTGCTACCTAGTTTGGTCCCTAGGGACTTGTGGAATGAGTCTAAAATAAATATCAGTTGTGTCCATGGGGATAAGAAATTGTACCCGACCGCTGAGGTTTATTTAACATTAGGGGGTCAAACTTATCTCCTTCCTGTAGCTCTTGTGCCTGATTTGCCGTATTCCGTTATTCTTGGCAACGATGTTCCAACTTTGTTGGACATCATACAACAGGTTAGAGAGGAACAAATGGAGGAGAGACAGGCAGGTGGCGCTGTTGAGCAGAGAGTAAACACACCTGTGGTGAAAAACTGTAATATGGTGACAACCAGGTCGCAGAGGGCACAGAGGGCTGCCAATACTCTGCAGGAATTACCATTTTATGATTCTTAGATAGAGGCAGGCCCCATTAAGCAACCTAAATCCAAGGCTCAGAAGAGAAGAGATAAGGTGTTAGTGGCAGCAAAGAACTTGGGTGAAGAAACACCACAATTAAGCCAGTCAGTAGAGTTTGACATCCCTCCTGACATTGCTACACTGCAGAAGGCTGACCCAACACTTAAACCTTGGTTTGATAAAGTCTCAGAGATTGAGGGTGTGAAACAGGGTAGAATGGATTGTTTGGCTGAGGCCATGTATGTCATAAAAAAGGGCATTTTGTACCAGCAACAAGGTGAAGTTATGACCATAGCTTTACCACAGGACCTCACACCAAAAATTATGGAACTGGGACATGTTATCCCTTGGGCAGGTCATCTAGCATTCCAAAAGACTTTACAGAGAATAGCTAGAAGGTTTGTGTGGCCGGGAATGTATACCCAGGTAAAGGACTTCTGCACGACATGCTCAGTATGTCAGATTACATCATCTAGGGGAGTAGCCCGTGCCCAACTACACCCATTACCAATCATTGGAACACCATTTGATAGAATAGGGATGGCTATAGTTGGCCCCCTAGAGAGAAGCTCCTCTGGTAATAAATACATTCTGGTAATTTGTGACTATGCGACTCGGTACCCAGAAGCCTTTCCCCCTGAAATCTATCAAGGCTAGACAGGTTGCCAATTGCCTTATTCAGTTATTTTCAAGGGTAGGCATACCCAGAGAAGTTCTAACAGACTGCGGAACAAATTTTTTGTCAAAACTGTTGCAGCAAGTGTATAAGCTGTTGGGGATTAAGGGCATTAAGACTACCCCTTATCACCCTCAGACTGATGGACTAGTAGAGCAATTTAATCAGACTCTCAAAAACATGCTGCGGAAATTTGTCTCTGAAACGGGCTCAGATTGGGACCAATGGGTACCATACTTACTATTTGCTTATCGGGAGGTGCCCCAGGCTTCAACAGGGTTCTCACCTTTTGAACTGCTTTATGGCCGTCAGGTGAGGGGCCCACTGGACTTATTAAAGGAGCACTGGGAGAGTCCACCGAGTGATCAGGACAATGTGGTCTCTTATGTGATTAAAATGAGAGAAAAACTGGATCTAATGACTGCTTTGGCTCAGGAACACATGAGGACGGCGCAGGCCAAACAAAAAACTTGGTATGACAAGAAGGCCAGAAAAAGGGGTTTTCACCCAGGACAACAAGTTTTGTTATTGCTGCCCTCGTTTGACAGCAAGCTGTTGGCTCAATGGCAGGGGCCATATGAAATTTCTACGAAACTAAGCTCAGTGACATACGAACTATATATGCCTGACAGGAAGGTGAAATATCAGACCTTCCACATTAACTTGTTGAAAGAGTTTCAGCAGCCTGGTCATCAGCAGCAGCAACCTGCTCTTCAGGAGACACAGCATCTCTTGATCTGTGCAACAGAAGTGGATGAGGAGAAGGAACAATCCTTTCCCACAAATGTGTCAGAACCTTGTTCATTTCAAATGTCTCATTTGCAGGTGGATCAGCGGAGAGAGTTAGAGACATTGTTGGATCCAGATTTGTTTCTAGAGAGACCTGGTTTCACCACATTGGTACATCATAAAGTACATTTGAAAGAGGAAGCTGTTCCACATAGGAAATCTTATAGGATCCCGGAACGATTGGTTCCAAAAATGAAGCAGGAGATAGACCTGATGTTGCAGCTGGGAGTGATTGAGGAGTCAGTCAGTGAGTGGTGTAGCCCGATTGTGCTGGTACCCAAAAAGGACGGCTCTTTGAGATTTTGTATTGATTTCAGATATCTCAATTCAGTGTCCAAATTTGAGTCATACCCCATGTCCCGGATTGATGAACTGTTAGAGAAAGTGGGCAGGGCTAGGTTTATTTCTACACTGGACCTATGCAAGGGGTATTGGCAGGTGGCATTGGCACCAGAAACAAGGGAACTTACAGCCTTTAAAACACCTTATGGCAGTTTCCATTTTAGGGTCATGCCATTTGGCCTTCAAGGGGCACCTGCAACTTTTCAGCGGCTTATGGACCAGGTGTTAAGAAAGGTACCAAACTTTGCAGCTGCTTATTTGGATGACGTGGTCGTCTATAGTCAGACCTGGGAAGAACATTTGGCACACCTTGGGCAGGTCCTACAATTAATTAAAAGGGCAGGACTGACAATCAATCCACGCAAATGTGCGTTTGGACAGCAGCAGGTGGAGTACTTGGGACATGTGGTTGGTCAGGGGGTCATTAGACCACGAGTAGGTAAAGTGGATGCCATCCGGACCTACCCTGTACCTACCATTAAGAAAAAGGTACGATCATTTATGGGAATGGTAGGATGGTATAGTAAGTTCATCCCCCACTTTGCTGAAAGAGCTGCAGTATTGACTGACCTCACCAAGGCTTCAGCACCTAATAAGGTAAAATGGACAGAGGAATGTGACAGAGCGTTTGAGGATTTGAAGAGGGCTATTTCTGGGGAGAAGGTTCTCTACAGTCCAGATTTTGCTCGTCCATTTATCTTACAGACAGATGCTTCAGGAATTGGCATTGGAGCAGTACTTCTCCAGGAGGAGAGGGGAGAGAGACACCCAGTACTGTTCTTGAGCCGAAAATTGTTGGACCGGGAGACAAGATATTCTACAATAGAAAAAGAATGTCTTGCCATGAAATGGGCAATAGGGTCTCTGAGGTACTATTTATTGGGGCGTCATTTTGTGTTAGAGACAGATCATCGGGCCTTACAGTGGCTGGACAGGATGAAGGACGTAAATAGTCGTCTCACAGGGTGGTATGTGTCCCTTCAACCGTATGATTTTACTGTTCGGTATGTGGCAGGGAAGACCAACCTTGTGGCAGACAGCCTCTCAAGAATACATGACTCTTAGGAGTACTGTATTCTCGGGAAAGGGGGGAGGATATGTGACGACTAGGTGTCACCACTCTTATGATTGTTTGTATGTGTAACTGTATTACTTGTGTAATATTGTAAATGTTAATTTGACTGTTTCTAAAGTGCACATTATGGTATTTGTCTGTGACTAATTGAATGCCCCTTGTGAGATATTGTACTGCTAATTATTTGGGTAAAAACAATTGATAATTAATTATTCACAAACCTTTGCCAACATGTTCCTGTGGGTGTCCGGGCAAAAGACTCTATCTGAGGGTGAATACATTTTAAAGGACACCTGCAGGAAGGATACATGCTATGGTGAGTTATAGGGGAGATTTAGATTTGTAAATAGGGGTTAAATTATTTATTAAATTATTTATTGATATTATTTATGGTGTGTTATGTATATTTATTCTATTTATTAGCTGGGGAAAATATGATGGACTTTTAGATATTAATGGGTATGTGTAAGGTAAAAGAAAACGTTATTGTTTTACCTGGGATTTGGTATGGTCGTAATTAGCTTAATTGTCTCTGAGAATATATAAACAGGTGATGTTTGATTGTAGAGAGGAGATGTTGGATGTAAAGACTGAGAGATGCTCAGTGTGGTTCACTGACGATCGTATTTTGGATTATGGATGTCAGTATCGACTTGTTTACCTGAGAGACTGGAGTTTGAAATAAAATAAAGAAAATTGATGATTGACAGCTGCCTCGTCTCAGCTTTGTCACAGCTGGCATGTTGTGAATTTGTATATATTGGCTTTATGTCATAAAAAGACATCCATAGAAAGGTATCATGGAGTGAATGTACCCAGCAATATTATCACGCCTACCCCTGTGTATTGGAAATCGTTTAAATGAAATAAAGGGACTGTATTTCTTGTACAGAACATTTATTATATGTAACACCAGCAACGCTGTCCTTAGTATAATGTCACGTGTTTCTATCTATTGCAATATCAAAACTTTATTTTAACTAACACTGCGTGTCCTGTAAGCTGTACAAAAACCTTGTCATGTATCAGTACCAGCATGTTATCCTTAAAATGAAACAAAGGGACTATTTCTTGTACAGAACATTTATTATATGTAACACCAGCAACGCTGTCCTTAGTATAATGTCACGTGTTTCTATCTATTGCAATATCAAAACTTTATTTTAACTAACACTGCGTGTCCTGTAAGCTGTGCAAAAACCTCGTCATGTATCAGCACCAGCATGTTAACCTTTCTTTTCGATGAAGGAGGCAAGTGTGTATATTTCCAAACGTAACAATGTAATAAAGACACTTTTTTCTTGCACAAAATTTTATTGTTTGACATGTTTATTGTCTTTTAATACAATTTCATCAGTTGCAATGGTTACAATATCACAAGTTTTTTCAAATGAGTGAGGCGGACCTTTACAGTCTTTAGACATGTGACAAAAAACTGCTGTTGATGGTGTGAATTGTGCTGCGAATGATAATTTAGATAAGTTGTAAGTATAAGTATCGTCGCTTTCCTTTACGGCGATCATGAAGTACGATCTGATGTTATTGTGTTTATACACTACGATAGTGTAGAAGCGCTCCTCCTTGAATTCATCCCCATGTACCTCATGTCCCCCACCTGGGGTCCAGCTTACAAATATGGCACACTGAAGTTTCTTTGATAACACTGAAAACTGTAAACAGTGACACGAGGACTGTGTGATTTCAGGAAACGAGTATTCTTTCTTCTTTTCGACCTGCAACACATCTAGCAGTGTATTTATCGGGGTTTCGGATCCCAAGTGAACAAGCTTAAAGTCGGCCCCTTCCTTTAACCCTTCTGTAATGTATTCGGGAACAGGTATGCAAACACGGTCTCGGGTTTCACTGAGTTCGATCTCAAATGAGTGGACGTCGATCTCAAATGAGTGGACGTCGCTGGTGCTGTTATGGTGTACCGAATGGATCTCCGGTTCTTCTTTCGTTACGAGCAAACGTCTCTTTTCGAGGGTTTTGTGTTCACATATAGGAGACAAAGCAGATGACCATTTGCGCTTTCCGGGGCTTCTGATCAATGTACTATCCATATTTACAGAGAACTCTGAAGACGGACGTTTTACTACGTCCCTATTATCTTGGTATTCTTTAAAAAAACGGTCTACTATGTCCCGTATCTGATCCTCATAGTCTTTGAAGAAGCGAGGCGCATCCATGTCCGATGCTGTATTATTATTGCCAGTTATAGCATGAGGAAAGAATGTCCGTCTGAGATGATCTTCGAGCCTAGACATCGAGGCGTCTTTGTGCTTTTTAATGTCATTTATCGAAGAAGCACCAGTTAAATCCACACCAAGGAAATTCATTATTTCATGCAACAATGACTTCAATTTAAGCGATTCCTTCGTCGACAAACTGAGATAATTAAGTTGTTCGGATAGCAGTTGCACTTCATCCGTGAGCCGGTTTTTAGTGTCCGAACATGAAGTGATGGCATCTCTTAATGTATCATTAGCAGCCATTTGTACACCCAGAGTCTCTGTCAACTTGTAATTTTCAGATCGCAACTGTTTGATCTCAGTTGAACACTCAGTCTCTGTTTTCCTCAGTTTACTTTGTAACTGCTCGACTTGTGTGGTTAGTTGCATATTACTCTGTGTTAGGTCTTTGATCATGGATTTCAATTCGAGTTGCACTTTTACATGTTCCTTACGCATCCTAGCCATCTCGGCTTTGTTATCGGCTATCAGCTGCCGCAAAGTGTCATTGGCCTTCTGCCACTCACGTTGTGCCTTTTCACGATCCAGATCAACCTTTCGTATGTAGTCATCGCATTTTTTAATCATATCGTCACACTCCTTGTTGCGTTGGCTGATTCTCCCTGAGTGGGTTTTTTCAAGCTCTTTTTTTTCTTCCCAAAACAGCTGTATTTGTTTTTCCAGATTAGCTGTGTTACCATTTAATTTCAATACTGATTCCCGGGCGATCCGAAGCTCGTCCTCTAATCGAGTACAATCTCTGGTCTTTTGGGCAAGTTTTAAACTGTGTTCATCCATTGTCGACAAGAGAAACTTTACTAGCTCAACTATTGTCGACAGCTGCTCGGCGAAGCGACTCTCAATGTCACCGATTCCCATTGAGATATCCGGGTGATCACGTAATTTACCAAGCGCGATACGTAGAGTACCGAGGTCCCAATTCTGTGCATTTGCAACGCTCGTTACGTTGTCAACCAACTCTTTGACGCGCTCGTCCTTGCCATTTAAAAACTTTACAATACACGCAAGAACTTTATCCGAGTTAGATATATCATGTGTGCCTTTTATATACGCGCACCCTTTGAACGCGTCTCTCAAGATACTCGCTAAACGACGTGCCCTGAGATTGTAGCACCCGCACAGTTCCATGGCTAAATCGAAGCCTATCAAGTCGCGGGCTTTGGTCTTCTCGAAGGATTCGAACCACTCGACCAAAGTTGGGAAAGTTCTCTCCATTGCTTCGAGCGTGGCTAGGATAACGCACGGGGCCGATGTGACCGAAGATCCTGACGCCAAACTCGACCCGTTATATGACGAGAGGTCCGATTGTATGTCCAAATGGAAAAGTTTTGATGTGATGTCCAGTAGCGTAACAGGAGAATCCTCTCCAATAGTCAGTCGATCTGGAGAGACCGTGGGGTTCGCGGTCCTCTCTAGGGTGCGCGATGTAGAGCTCCCAGAATCTGTGCTTCCGAGCGTCTGCCCCTCCCGCGATGGCATGCGCTTTCTCGCGACATTTTTTCTGCCAGAGCCACCAACCAGGGTCCGGTTCGTGTCGCTCGCACTCTGTTTCCCTCCGCTGTCTTTTTCGTGGAACCTCGGCTTGCTCGTCGTAGTCCGGGATACGGGGTTGAGTCTGCTCCTTATTGTCTTGTCCCCAGTAGCAGGTTGGGTGATTGTGCCACCACAAGGCGATCGCGTCTCTGGACGACAGCCCTGTTTTTGAGACGACACGCTGTCTCCGACCTCCCCCGTAATCCGGGTCCGTGTTGTGGTCTCGGTCATCGGGGTGTTCTCCGCACTCCTGGCATTGCGTCCTGTCAATTTCCCATTGTTCTTCGTAGCTTGACATGTACGGTCTATTGTGATTGAGGCAGTATCTGCGATCTCTCCTCCCACAATGGTTCCCTGATCCATATACACCCACGGGGCCGATGACCGTTGCGCACAAAGTGGAACAGATGTCACCAAAAAGCAATTTGTCAATTTGGATTACAGCCGTAACCGTCCTCGGTTCGGGTCCGCATAAGATGGGGTTATCCAGATACGCGTAGCCGCAGCGTTGACATAACTCGTTGTCATTCCGGTCCCTCCGGAATAACTCCGGGTCAACTTTAAGAGCGCAAAAGAGCTCACGGATCGCACGCGTCCACCGGTCGAGCGCTCCGTAACACAAAGCCGTGAGTATCACGGCCCAATAGGGAACTCTTATATCCTCGGTGACCGTCGTCCCCGTGAAACCCCTGGTCAATTCCACACCGCTGTACGTGAGCCTCGCGCGTAACCAGATGTTCGAAGGGCAATCGCGTAAAGGGTCGGTTGTGTGTTGGTTAACGGTTTCACGTGTGAGACAGCGCGTATCGGGGTTTAGTTGCCATAACACGCAAGTGCCCCAGAGGCAGTCTCTAGGATTGGCGGTCATCGCGATATCTTGCTCTCTTTCACGGCGTACCCGCTCTAGGGTCAGTCTGCTCTGTTCGTGTATAACCTTGAAGGCCAGCGGCGCTCCCAGTGTAGACAACGTATCGCTCACGAGACCCGCGATGACGTTGTCCGTATCGGACATGTCATCTAGCATGTAACGAAAGCAACGGTACATAGCGGAGTATATCCTCGTCACGGTGGTTTCTGGTTGGAACCCACACACCGCGTCTCCTATAAAGGGATAGACTGTAACGCCCGAAGGTACATGCGCTCTAACCCACGCTAAAGGAGCTCTTGCTAGAATGCTCACCGTCTTCAGCTTGTGACCCTTCGGATTAGTGTACGTTTCGGAAAAATGTTTAGCTGTAACAAGACCGTAATCCTGTCCGTCGTTTGTGTACACAACCCGGATCACGATCCAGTTGCTGCCCGTGGCCCGAGCAGCCGTCATGGGGATGCGATACAGCCCATCGCGACCGGGTTTCGTCAGCGTTACGGGCATCGGGATTCTCTTCTCTATGTCAAACATTTGCACCCAAGTGTATTCTACACGGCGTATATTCTCCACATTTTCAAAATGTAAAATAAAGTGATAAATGGAACCCCACTCGCTATCCTGACTGAGTTCCATTACTCTCTTGCTAAATGCTTCCGGTCTTATAAAAAACAAAACACAAGGACAACCGTATACTCTTTAGAGGTTTTTTGTTTTAATTTCAGCAACACAATGTGAATAACAATAAAATATCAGTACAGTCACTTTCGGCACCATCAACTGCCATCGATAACAATCTTAGGACATTCTACAATATCTTCTTCTATTGTGATCCGCAGATCTTCACTAGGGTTCTGGTGGGCAATGTTAGCATGAGCCGATGTCTCCTCGATGTGGTCGCCTGCACAGTGTGCAGCTTCTACCGCGGTATTGGCGATCGATGGTGTCGCTGCAGAACTCCGGTTCTTGGGGTCCGGGTCTTCCTCTTCTTCATATTCACAACTGTCACTGTCGTGAGATTCCAAAATGCCAAGCTCCAGGAAACAATTGCTCGTGGTATTACAGGTCAGCGCTTCTATGTAGGCCATGTCGCGATCGAGTTCTACGATACTCTCCGCGGCCGCGAGAGTAGCGTTATCGTTAACTGTCACGTCAGTTGACGTCGATTCTTTAGCAAACTCTCTTCGCCAATGGCTGTCGTCAATAGTGCCAGCTTGTAATTCGTCGTAACTTTTCATGATGTCTCTCACACAATCCTCCTTTATGCCATAATTATTAGTCACACGTAGGTAAAGCTTTAGGTTATTGTTGCCCTCGCTCAAACCTCGCCGAATGTAATGTGTTATCCAGCCCTTGAGATCTTCCATCTTGTCAACTTCGTAATGCGCACATAATAGCTCCTTGAGCTTCGCAGAGGATATAGCGCGAACCGCTCTAAGTGTGTCGCCGTTTGAGTGAGCCATGAAGACCGTGCGGTTTCTACGAGAGGTGTCTAGATGCACAGGTTACACACCGTGAGTACAACGTTTCAGTGTCCACTAGTACTTCTGAAAAAATGGGCTGTCCGCACTTTGGGCAAGATGTGTACATTTGTTTCATCTCGGTGAACGTGCAAGTGTTCACGTCTCTAGTGCTGAGTGGCACGTTGATCATGGGAGCAGCGCAACACGAAGACCCGAATGTCATAGACTCAAAGTCGAACTCAACGTCGATGTTCCTCGGGTTACCTTTCACTTCAGAGGAGTGAAACGTTTGGTTCTTTAAGCATCTCGAGCACCTAAGATCGCCGTAGACGCAAGGGTCCCGTATATCGGGCTGACCTGGTACGAGCAGTATCTGCCTGTGATTATGATCCACCCAGTTAATGTGACAGTTCAGTATCGCGTACAGTAACATTTGCGACTCGGGTGTCAATTGGCGTAGCTTGTGAAACTGCTCGTTGTGAAATAAATCGATCGCGTCGCGTAACTGAGGTATACAAGCCGCAGCCATCTCCAAAGGGCTGTCCGTCGTATACGCAACCGCCAGTCTGTAGTAACAACTGAGGTGCCATTCTGAATTGAGCGTGAGCATAGGGTGCCCGACGGCCTTAACCGCCTGGAAAGCTCTTATCATCTTGTTGTAATACGACTTACGTTTTGCCGAAAAGGTCAGAGTTGACCACTTTACGAGGTCGACGTCGTGACCTGCGTTATGAAAAGGACGCGTCGATGATGTCTGCCGTCGTCTGCATCGCGGCTGGGCCCCGTGCTTGCTCTTCTTATGCCTTAAAGGTGTTGCGACGAGAGAGTCGAGGACGTCTACGTGTCGCGTAACCGGGTTACGTGTCATCTCGTCACATTGCCCAAACGACACATTGCACTGGACACCGCGGCTTACGACGGTCGGGTGTTCTAGTGACGGTCGGTCGGCGTTATTAACGTTAGGCGGAGTCCGGTACAGCCCCCTGGTCAAGAGGAACTTAAAAGTCTCCGATCTGATAGCGGACAACTTGTCCACAGACTCCTCCTCATCGAAACACAGGACATCTTTTTGGTACTTGTAAAAATCAGCCAAGAGCGCCAATCTGAGTATCACCTCGTGACCACTGAGCAGCATCAAGGCATCCTTGTCTGGCAGCACGATATCGGAACCTTCGGTCAGAGCCAATGACAGTTGGTCCCATAAACACAAGCAAAGACCGTAGACATCGCCGCACCACTCTGCCAGTTTCACTTTGGCCGTCAACAGCTTCACGAGTTTAGTTTTCAGCGACGGTGCGGCTCCGGGTTCTCTCAATTTATAATGGCAAACTCCATTAAGGCACTCCAGGTACACTTGGAGCAGGATGGATTTTGCATAGCGACGGGACCACACGACTCCGGAATTATATACCCCTGCCCCACCAACCCATTCGCCCCGGTGCTCATCGAATCCCCCGTCGCTCTCCATCTCTACAATCCGGATCTGTTTCCCGGCGAAGTTCTAAAATTACACGTGGAACACCTGGGTCACTTCTTGGCCTTACAGACTGTACCTAAAATAAGCTCGGCTCTAGAGCGGACGCTGTTCCTGGGTCTGTGCAGGCTGTTCACTAGAGAAAGGGTCTTGTCTGTGTACAGAGAGAGCTTGACTGACGACGAGGATCTCTCGATCACTGTCGATAAGACGTCTTCGGCTCACGATGACTCGTATCCTGAGGTTTTTGAGGCATTCAAGAAAAGCAGAGCTAGAGGGATTGTATCTCTACTGCGCAAGCTCCTGTGTTTGTTCGATGAGGCTTCGCTCTGTGATGACATTCCCCACCGGCCGGACGAGGAACCCGACCACATGTTGTTCCTGTATCTGATTCAACTTTTGGTCATTTTTGTGAGCAGCTGCATCAAAGAGAAAGACCTAGCTACCATTATGAGCGTAGCGTCGTCCGTGTTTCTGGAAGCCAACTTCTGTCAGCCCCTGTGCGCAGCAACCATTTTAAAGCCGATGTTCATCCCGTATTACGAAAACCCCTCGGGGAGAACTAATAAGAAGACGGAAAACGCTTTCAGGGAACCTGACGATGGACAGTCGAAGATTACCTGTTACAAGTTGTTCACCGGGTACGAACTAGACGAAAAAGGTGCTGACGTTTCTTGCTCGTCAGAGATAGTATGGACTGAACACAGCGTATTCAAGCGTATGCAGGGACCTAAAACTGTGGAACAAAAGAGTAAAAAGCTATGGTTTGTAGCACCGCAGATGGGTGACAGGTTGAATATGATCCAAGGCAGAGCCTTGAAATTGATGGGAGGGCAAACCGGTGAGAAGGCGATAAAGATCGCCTCGTATCTCGTGTGTGATAACGTGCTGGCGTATATGCAATGCGCCGTGTTTGGTACGGTATTCAATATGTTACCGTGTCACGCTAACAGTGACTTTTCGGAAGACGTGATGAAAAACATCCGAGGTTCCATGAGTAAGTTCTGTGAAGCCGTTCGTCACCAGAGTGAGAACATAATGACCGACTACAGCTCGCTATCGCAGAGCTGCTTATTCGTAACAGGCGTGGGTTTTGAGGGACAGGACAAAGGTTCCTCTCTTTACTTCGGTAATGTTTTCACGGGCGCCGACGACAAGAGACCTCAGAGTCAGGGGGGCTACGGTGTGTTCACGTCGGTAAAACTGGGGATTTCTAAAAACACCATGATGAACACCATGTTAAACATCGCGTTGACCCCTGATCACAAGGCTGGGGCCGGTAGCAACATACACGGTGTGTTATCTACAAAATATAACCCGGACATTGTAAATTGCGCAGCGGCGACGGACGCCTTCTTCTATGCCCGTTACCATCACAGGCTAAACAGCGGTGAATTCACCGAGGTTGCAAACGTCAAGGCGATGGGCGACATAGGGTACAACGCCCTAATGCACAGTGGGACCCTGACAACGTCCAGCAAGTATCAGTTAACCGTGTGCCATGGAGCTTTACCGATGTGTATGCTCACTTTAGCTATGACCATGAGACAGACGACGATGACGGTCATGGGATTCCTTTGTGCCGAGCTAGCTCGCGTGGCCTATGGTCCCAAGGCCACCGAGCTAAATCTGTGCAGAAGCATGACATCCCTTACCATGTACGGCAAATTCAAAATAGGTAAAGATCAGAGCAGTGTGAACGTGTTAAAAGTCTCATACGGGGACTTGTTAAAATTCACAGGGCCTGTCTTCAGTAAATCTAGTAGACAGAGGGAGGATCTGAACAAAATGGAATGGCTGAGTGCCGATGACCCCAGGCTCCCTGACAATGTACGGAAATCGCTTAACATGATCGGAGATACGCGGCGGGAGGTCGAGAAAATAATGAAAGAGACAGAGATGTCCTACAACAGAGTGCTGTTCATAAACAACAATCGCAGAATGTCAATGGCGTCTCTCTATGAAAACGAAGAGTACATGGTTCACGCGCCTCTAATGGTACTTTGTAGCATGAGGATATTCACAAACGGCACCAGCAGCTTCGCCTCAGGTAAACTTTCCAAGAAAGGTAGCTACTACCCAGTGAAGGTCTTCAGCAACAGGTGCGTGGACACGAAGCTGTACTACCGACGGGGACTCAAGGAGCTAGATTGTCTCACCCGGGAGACAAAGAGTACGATCGACGAGATGGTGCAGAAGATGAAGAGGGAGGTTTCGTCCGTGTTACCCAAAATGGATGTGAATCGCATTAGAATGTTGGCACCGGACTTGAACGAGGAAGAGTTCGAGTCGTTGGTAGAGGCAGCTAAAGAGGCAAACATTGAAGTGATCGGTCGAGCTGACTTTCACCGGACCGCAAAACCTCCCGTTCCGATTTGCTGCTCACCTGACCGCAGCTTGAAACGAGGCACTGACGACCGCTCTAGCGCAGAAGAGAAGAGGATCAGGCTAGGTAGCGAACCGTCGTGCTCAGTGACCGACGACTCACCTCCTAACACAACGGACAGCCCCAGTTGGCACCGTGAACCGAACGGGAACTGCGGTACAGTGAACAACTTGACGATATTTGACAATGACGTGGAATTCGGGTTTGACGACTCCCAGTGAAGATGCATCTCATGGCATTGTGTTTGTTGTGTACGTGTTTATTGTGACGATTGGTTTTGTATTGTATTCTTTTGTGCATTTTACAATAAAAACATAGCAATGGTATTAGGTGTGACATGAATTTTTTTATTGACATTATACATACCATGAACACCACAGTAGAAACAACCCACGAGTTACGAATGCAAAAAATGGAGTACGTTGAGATACAAAAGCTCTACCATTATTACAATTTGCCTATACGCACACCCTAAAGCATGCAAGTCTTTTCTCACCGTAAAAACAAACTGATTTTCCAGGCTGCCCAGTGTACTACCCAAGTTAGAATTAGATACTCTCGGGACTCTCATTTTGCTACGAGGATTGAGTTTAAGAAAGTCTTCGATCGCCCTGTGATAATCATCCTCCTGACACAGAGTAAGGCCTAGCTCCCCCTGCTGAACTCGGACGTCTATGAGCGGGCTCAGTATACCACTGACTGAAACAAGTCTAGCGTGGTCTTCGGAACCGCCCTGCAGACGAGTGAACTTGCACACGGGAAGCTCGCCCTGGCACGGCTTGATGACATTGGGTGGATCGAATGAACACATTCCATATATGTTCATGAAATCGTAGGAGGCGGAGACTGTGCTCACTTTTTCCACGTATCCTCTCACCAGAGTCCTTATCTCCGCCAGCGCCTTATTTCTCAGTTCACAATACAGCCGCCTGTATTCAGCGTCGATGGTAACAACCCGGTTCCGATCCCTCGACTCGACGCACCCCGACTGCAACTTGGGTCGCTTTCTGCTGGCGTCGTCGTAGTCAAAGCACCCCTCGGCCGACTCGAGCCCCACTGTCCGCTCCCCGCTGTCATTCCAAGCGGGTAATCTACCGTAGCACGCCTTGATGGCTGTTGCGACGAAAAAGAGTTCGGGCGTCCCCCTTTCCGATCGACCTGGCGTGTGCCCCGGGTCCCACGTAGACATAGTAAGGTATGACGTCTTGCTAAAATATCTGGTCGATGAGCTCGAGCGCGCCACCGCCGCCGAGATTCGACTGTACAGCGAAGCCTTAATAGAGTGTCTGGTAAAGCACAGGGAATTGATATCGGGTCCTAACGTGTGGTCCCCTAGAGCTCGAGCCTACCTTCCTTTCGATGTCCGCGAACACGGGCCGTTCGCGACTTTAAGCCACAAGGGTCCTACCTCGGTCAATTTTTTAGGAAAGCTGGTGCCCGTGTACTGCAGACTGTGCTTTCTGACAGATTGTCACGATCGGGCCAACGCCGCGGGGAGAGCCCTGTTAAAACGTCTGCAGCGATATAGGGACTCGAACCAGGTGTCCGATTTTGAGATCAGAGCTCTCCGGTACTTGATCGACAACCTGTCCGCGGCTCCCCCGCGCGAATGGGGCGACGTAGCTCGATCGCCTGACATTTCGGTTGACACAAAGATCGCTGCGGAGCTCCTCTGGTCTCATTTGGTGCTAGTGTACGCCGGTAATCGCAAGCTCTTGCTTTATAATCTGGACCGTTTTTTCGCTAGACCGCAAAACTCGATCGTCCTGTGCCCGAGTGACCTCAGGGCCGCACTATTCGTGCACGGTAAACACGATCCCGTATCGCAACGCAATGACCGAGCGCACAAACAGCGAATGTTACGAGCGACGAGGTGTCCCGTACTGCCACCTCAGACAAAACTCGGGGGATCTAAGGGTTGCAAGGTTAGAAACACGGTCAACAATCGCCTGTACGAATCCCGATCCTCTCGACTGTGTTGGCTGGGCGCCCTATGGGTCCTGGACATCGAGTGTAACAGGAACGTTTTCCACTGGCTTCACAAACCCGAACCGCACAGAGCCTAGTCCGAACGTACTCGGGTGTTTGCAGCGTCAACAGACTCCATTCGCAGTAACTCGTCAGCCCGGATGCGACGATACGCTCAGGAGAACAGGAAGCTGCGTGGTCGAGTTGGCTAACGGCGTGCTACTTCACGTCTTACACGTCAACACCGTCGGTAACCAGAAGTTCAGCTCGACCGTTTTTTCCAAACGTTACAGACAATACGCTCAGCTACAATCAAATACGACTAAGACCAGGAGGTTGAGCAGATTGAGATTCGTGTCGGACAAGAAGAGATTATGTTCCCAACACGGCTACAAGAACACCCGCATAGAGTTCTCGTCTAACCCAAGTCGTAGCGCAAACTACACGTCCAACGCCAAGCATCTGCTGCAGTCCTACTTCAGAGGAGTTTTCGAGACGATCGCGTTGTCACAAGGAACCTGCGTCGTGTCCACCAAACCGTTCAAAGTCAGCAACGAGAACCTGACGTGCTACATGTACGGGGTGGCCAACCCCTTGACCGTAGTCGTCCGGATGAAAAACACAAAGAAGCACTTCCACACACCCTTCTTCTTCTCTTCCGTGAACGTAGCGGGTGAGGAGAGCAGACACCAACTATTCTCCTCGATGTCTATCAATTCGCAGAAAGTCAGGAACGCTGCCGAAGAGCTCCCAAAGGCACTAGATAAAGTAGCCAAATTAATCGAGATCCACGTGCATCTCAACAGACTGTGCTGCGAGCTAACCCAAGAGCGACGTGGCATGCTAACCTCCAAAGAGAAACTGTGTCTAGTGTATCTCACGGAGATGTACTTCATACACGTGAGAGACCGTAGTCACCCGAGGCACTGGTCTGGCTACAGAAACGCCGTCAAGGACGTGTTCGTCAAGCGCTACCGCAGTAGGCTTTCCTCGTTTCAGGATAAGGTTCTCACTAATTATCATTTGAAGAACCCGGAGTTTATTCACCTCGTACCTTGGCTTCTCGACAATCCGAGCGATCTACACTATAGAATATTATTTGCGCACGAAGCTTACCTAAGCACTGAGAACAAAGTCAACGCCAGAGTTGAACTCATTGCCACGGTCGCGGTTCACGTCGACGAAAACCTTAACGGTCGTGCGCCACAGGGTTTCCCCACTTTGGACGACCTCGATTTTGAGAGCCTAGGTTACAGCAAGCAAACGCTCACAAGCGCAATAAGAAACTCTCGATGGTCTAAGGCGACTGCACGGTCACCAAGCACAGCGGCGGGGAGAGGCTGCGGAAAGACGCGTCCCGGTGCGAAGCAGCATGTCGACCGAAGGCCGGTCGATTAACAACTCGCATTCGGTTTCCCCCGATGCGATTTTAAAGGTTTGGGGTATAGTAAACAGACACTTCGAATCGCTACTGGCCACAGCCGGTCGATCGGACACCAAGATCAGAGCCGAAGCCAGCATAAAATCACAAGCCAAGGAGCTGCAAGACCTCATCGCGAATTGCGCCAGGCGACTGAGCGCTATAGAAGACTATATACGCGAACTCGAAAAGCAAGAGACCGGTCACCTGGGTACCGTCACCGAGTCGCCCTCCTCGCTATCTACGGACCTGACGGGAGACTGGCATTTTCTGTATTTGTCCAACGGTAACGTGTTCGGATACATGAAGCTCATTCCTCAAACCGTCTCGGTTACTAGCTCCCCCGAACAGGGGTGCGGTCCCATTAAGAGAGCCGAATTCACTATCCCGATCGGGGTATTGAAATGCGTCGAAGAGGACCTCGGCGAATGTCACTCTACACGGACACCGGATCGCGACCGTTTGCTATGTCCTTGTTGTCAGGTGTGTTTTAAACAGTCAGAGTTCTGGAAGCACGCGCTGTTTGAAATCGCATCCAGAGGCAACAGAGTGACAGCGTGGCAGATATTGGATCCATCAGAGAGGCCTAAGTGGGTGGTAGCCGAAGACTCGGGTTGGAGCGACCCTATTTACAGACCCCGAGCTTCTAGAGGCATGTGTAAAATCGGACAGAGTCTCGCAGAGTTAGATCTCCGTCATTTTCTTTCTGACCGCGAGTTCTCCGCAGCTCTGGATGCCACGTTCCAATACCTGGTAAAAGCGTTGTCATCCTGAACCATGTTTTCGTACTCGTATCAACCTAAACCCCCACCAGTGCATGCCGTTCATCGAGGACCCGCGACTTTGGAGCGACCTCCCATTGAGCAAAATGTGGCGGTGGAGCACGATCCTAAGTCTCTGAGTGTCATACGTGAAAACTTGGTCACACTCGACTATCCGATAGGAATATTATTCGCGGGCGGAGAGTATTCATTCGTACGATATACACTTAATGAGAAGCACAAAAAGTGCGCGGGGATGAAGATCTCTCCCGTCCGTCAGATCAACATGTTCATCGAGAAATTACGCGCCGAGGGAGTCTGCATTGAAACCGCTCTATGTACTTTCATGGCATCGCGAACGAAAACGTTTTGGATAATAGTTTCCCTGGCGAATGTGACGGAGATCAGCTTAGAACCTCTTTGGACGATAAAGGGGAGAGCTCAGCTGTACCCGAAACAGCAACGGGTTACAATCGCAATAGACGACCAATCGCTGGAGCACTGCTTCCTGGACCCGAACCTATCTCTCCTAGCTCAATCGGAGACAGAATGTACGGATCGAACGGTCGAAATCCTCAAGCGATACGCTCTGAGCCACGAGACGCGGAAAGTACGTCCTGAGACGCAATGTCACGGCAACACACAAAAGCGCCTTGGCGCCTGTGAATCCGAACATCTTAAAAGACGGCGACCCCTTGATGGTGGTGAGAATTCACATAAAGAACAGTACACAGAACTGGCTGCAGAATGTAATGATTTTAATAAAGGAAAGCACAGACGGTTTAAAATGGGAAGACGTGACATGAAAAAGAGGAACACCCCATACATGAAAACAAGATCACAGCGCATTAAAGCACAGGTCGTCTCCTCGGATCAATCCGGCGATCCTCCCTCCGTGGTGCACCACGACCCCAGCGGTCACGGTCACGATCACAGCAGACAGCCCGTCATCGAGGAGCTTCGTGCGGACGAGCGCCGTCGTCCCGATGTGGCGACCGATCCCTGTGTCTCTGTTGACGCAAAGGCGACAACGGTGGGTTCGGCTGCTTGTGTTTTGCCGACCCCACACCCGAGGCCTCCGTTGAAATGTCAGCTCTCGGACGAGTCTCGTCGCGACGACGTCTCTCGCAGGTCTCCCGAGGCGTGCTCACGGAAGGAGAGGAACGGTTGTCTTGTGATGTAGCAGAGTCCAACCCCTCGGCGTCCACAGTGGTGTGATGGTCAAGAGTATCGTAGTATCTCACGTCGGACGGTCTCAGGCCCAGTTTGTTAGCCAAAAGCAACCCGTACGCTATCGGATGCAGAGAGCCCCGTGTCAGCATGATGTCGTTCACCGTGAGCGAGGAGTCCGGCTTTCGCCCGGACAAGCTGTCTGCGAATGTGAGTCCTGACGTATTCAAGAGAGTCACCAGCATAGAATGGAAAATGTGAACGGGCGACCCGGATTCTAACTCTCTCACCGTGTCCTTCTTATTGTACTGTATCATGTTGTGTCTCCTGTTGAACTGACTGAACCCCGACAGAGCGCTCCTCCAGAAATTGGTCCACATGCTCAAGATCTCTTCCAGATGGGCCACGCTGACAGAAGACGGGTAGCTGCACACGAGTTTAACGTCCGATCCGAGCTCCGTCACGGGGCCCTCAGGTGTCGAGGTGTCACCCGCGGTATCGCCCGAGATGCTCTCGAATTTCCGTGCGATGAGTTCTGCCCTCTTCAGCAACCCGGGGTCCTTACACTTACCCCTCAGCGTTTCCAAGGCCGCGCGAGGATGCCTAGCTACGTCTTCGAGGAATCGCCTGACGATCAGAAGCTCCTTACCTTCGGAGAGCATCGAGGCCATCATTTTACTCAAGCTATGCGATACGCTCGCAGACTTGTGCTCGGAAACAGTAGTACCCACGCCGGATCTCATAAAGATATCGGGTAGCTCGGCCACGTTCAAGCCAAACATATCGGTCCGGTGTTCGTTTGCCATAAAGCGAGACAGGTTGTCTAATAAAGGTTTACCGAACGAGTTTCCAGCGACCGCAAGCCCAGAACGCTGCTGGTCTTCACGGGATGCGAGCACCACGTCCGCGAGGTGCACCAGAGACGAACGGTCTCCGGATGTGGTGGTGTACACTTGCCTGGATGAAGCCGTCGTGAGACCTTGTATGATACTGTGGAAAAGAGTGACCCAGCTCTTTACGGTGGGATGCACCCTCTTGGCCAAGGTTGATCCGTCCGAGCCCGACGTCCAGCAGCTATCCCACATGGATATGCGATCGTAGAGCACGCCGTCGACCGCGGTCGTCACGAGACCGGTCTCTTTATCGTAGAAGGCCAGACACGACGAAGCCTTGCATTCGGGTACCACGGGACAACGACCGTGTTCGAATGTTTTCATCACGCCCCACAGGGCCACGGTGGCTATCTTGAGCTCTGTTTCCTTGATCGGATCTTGTTTCAGCGTGACGTCACGGTCGATCCAGTCGCCGATGATCTTGCACACCACGAACACCTGGTGTTCGGGGACCGAATTGCTCATCAACATTTTCAGTGTCTCGGCCAGTCTATCCAGTGGCACTTGCAACACGGAGGGCAGAGCGCGTTCGTGAGCCTCGCGCTCCTGCACGGCCTCGTACGCGGCATCGGGTGGACTTAAGCCGTCTGGCACTGAAGTGAAATAGGGTTCGCGATGCCGTTCTGACCGCGAACCCTTGGTCTCGGCACACGTGTGCGCGTGGACAGCTGGGTTAGGCGAAACTAAATTGGTCACGGCCGCTTTACCCGATAGACCCATACCGAGCGATCGGAGTCTCTTCCACGGCACGAAGACACATGGCACAAACCCGGCCAACACTGTCCAGCGGATCATATTCCTCAACGTGGTCTTGATGTGTTCGCACATGCGGTTGGACGAGTAATAGCCGAGAAGGTACCGTACCAAACAAGTCGAACTGTCGCTGTTGCTCCCCAACACGTTGTACAGAAGCAGCTCTATGGAGAGCGTTGGACTGAACGTGTTGACGATCTCTTCTATTGCTATGGCCAGCTGCGGATCAGCACTGACGTAAACCCAAGACTCCACATCACGATGGATTGGTATCAAACCGTAATCTCCATAGTTTGTAACCTGGGATTGACCTCTGACTTTACGACATTTGTTTCGTACGAAACGCTGTAACCCAATTGAATCCGATCTATGTCCTAACGCGATCTCAGCTAGTTTTTTCTCAATGCGCATCGACTCTTCATCCATCTCTCACTAGTGTTCCGAGTGTGCTATCGCCTCAACTCTAACAACAGCATATACTTACTAGGCTAGACGAAGGTGATATACCTGACCCCCCCCCCCCCCAAAAAAAAAGCCTTAAGATGTTCTGGATGCTATTTAGAGCCTTGTGTTGTCTGTGCAGCAATAGGCAACGGCTGCCTGGCTACGTAGGAATCGGTGGCGCTCCTTATTATCAAGAGGACAGCGATGACAGCAGTGACGACGACGAAGACGCCTCGAATGAAATGCAAACTCGTGTACTCAAGCTATCTAAGCTTAAACGCGATGCGATAGACGCTGCCACGAATGTGATTGTCGCAGACAAATTGTTACTGAAACACGGGGACGATTCGAGTTTACTAATGTACTACGATGAGTGTTTAGACGAAATGTCTCAAGCCTTAAACAGACTTCCCGTCGGCCCCCGCGGGACACAGTTTAAAAGGAATCGATCGTCGCGTACCAGAGCGCGAGATACCGTGGTCTGAAAGTAATACTCTTTGACAATACTTCACGGATCCCCGCGATCCTACGGCTGTCAACCGATCATGAGTAATATGGTAACAATGGACCCTAGCATCTACAAGCTAAAACCCCTGGAAACCGTTAAGCAGTTATTGAACGCACCGGGCTTTCTAAGCAATAGTCACTTTGCTGAGTACTATGTAGATAAAGTAATCAGAGCATCCGCTACCAACAGTTCAATCTCTACCGACGTCACACTTGTGATGTCGCAGGCTCACATGGGGGTCGCTTTGTTCAGACAGCAGAGGAACACAAGTCGCTTGCTTGCTGGGTTTGTGTACAAAACAATGGTTCCGGACGAAACTGTGCCTACCGGTACGAAATTTCGTAGATGCTACAGGATCACGGATCAACGCGAGGCTCAGCACGGCACTTACGACACGATAACCAACGGAGTGCAGTCCAAAGAGTACAGTCAAGAGTTCAAACCCAGAGTTCACCCCGGAGTTCTCGGTTTATGCCATGGACAACGAAACGGCCAAACATTCGGGAGGACACGAGTTCACCATGCGAGAAATAGCTCAAAGTGGACTACCCGAGAAAGGGTTACCCTTCGCTCGAGGAGCCTCCGTCTGGGACTCGTCGACTAACACCAAGGTAAACTATGTTGTAGTCGGTGGAGGTCCCATGGACAAAATACCGATCGTGA
>CM035848.1:283030934-283129161 GCA_020510985.1 Pholidichthys leucotaenia
TTAGTCCTCAACACAAAACCACCCGGAGATCAACTATCTATTCCTTGGAGAGAAAAAAAAAAAGCAAGCGGGGGGTCGATATGACCCCCTCAGAAAAATAGAAAGGGGGTCCATATGACCCCCTCCGAGGTGGGGGGGGGGGGTCTAGTCGACCCCCACCCCTCACCCCAAGTCCTCAACACAAAACCACCCGGAGATCAACTATCTATTCCTTGGAGGGAGAGAGAGAGAGAGAGAGAGAGAGAGAGAGAGAGAGAGAGAGAGAGAGAGAGAGAGAGAAGCAAGCGGGGGGTCAATATGACCCCCTCAGAAAAATACAAAGGGGGTCCATATGACCCCCTCTCATCCAAAGTCTCAAGGTTGGGGGGTCTAGTCGACCCCGAGACCACCCCCCTCCTTCCTCGATGAACCACTGGGGAGATCAGCCATCTATTCCATGGAAAAGAAACAGCGGGTCGATATGACCCCCTTGAAATATCCAAAAGGGGGGTCGAGACGACCCCCCCCTCGGAAAATACTCAGGGGGGGTCGACATGACCCCTTTCACCCAAAACCCCGAGGTGGGACACCCCCCCCCACCTAAAAAAAAAAAACACTGGCAGATAAACTATCCATTCTGGAAAAAAAACAAACAAAAAAAACCAGGGGTCCATATGACCCCCACCCCACCACCATCGTTATGTGGCACGCGGAAACACAAGGGTTAAACAAGGTGGTATACTGTCACCCCTGTTGTTTAATGTCTATGTTGATGATCTCAGTGTACTGTTGAACAATACTAATGTGGGCGGCTCCTTTAACGGTGCACTGTTAAATCACATTTTCTACGCTGATGACCTCTGTTTGTTAAGTTTGTCTACTGCAGCGATGCAACATCTCCTTTCGGTATGTGAAAAATTTGGTGAAAAAAATGACATCCTGTTCAACTGTACTAAATCTATGTGTATGGCTTTCAAACCAAAGGGTGTCAATACGTCGAATCCTGTTATGCCACTCTGTGGTAATAGCTTGAACTTTGTTGAAAAAGTCAAATACCTAGGTGTGTGGATTGAATCTGATAAGACCAATGTTGACTGTAACAGGCATCTCAGGAAACTGTACGCTCAAACAAATTTACTGTTGCGAAATTTCCATAGATGTTCTCCTGATGTCAAATGTATGTTGTTCAAGACCTTCTGTACCTCAATGTACTGCTCGCCCTTATGGTTTAATAGCAATGTTGCTGTTAGGAACAAAATCCGCATTGCATATAATAACTCCCTAAGAAGGTTGTTAGATGTACCACGAAGGTCGAGTGCAAGCATGATGTTTGTGTCTGTGAACATTCCGTCTTTTGGCGAATTGATGCGTAAGAATGTTTACAGTTTTTTGAGAAGGTTGCTGGCATGTAACAATCATCTTATATCAGCAATTGTCAACTCGTCACTCACACTTCATTCCAGCATTTGGAAGTGGTGGCGTTCCATTTTATACTGAGCCCATTATTGTATGTTATTGTGGTTACAAGAGCGCCAAGTGTCTGCTGATCTGTATATACTTTTATTTATTTATTTATTTATCTATTTTCTACTCGTTTTAGTTTTGCTCATAATATGAACCCTGAGTTTGAAATAAACGTTTGAATTTGAATTTGAATTTGAATTTATTTACTTGAGTGCTTTTATTTTGGCGGTACACTGCCCACATCCGCTCTTCCAGTACCTTCAAGTCTCCGGTAGCTCCGCCTTTTCCCCACAGTACCGGGTTGCTTTGCTGAGGGTAAGTCGTGCTTAAAACGTTGTTGGCATTAAATGACTGTTTTGTTCATCAGTTTTATCATTTAAACTGCAACCTTGGTTTGTAATTGTTCCTTGTTAATTTGACATGCTACTGTAGTATATTTTTCGTTGTTTATATTGTAAATAAGAGTTTTATGGATGTTTTTTGGCACACAATAGAAGTCCGCTAGTCGCCATTTTAGAATTGCGCGCCAATGTAAGCTCTATGGTGACTCTGGCAGCTTGTGCCTTTGTGTAACTTATGTCTTTGTAAATGTAGGAGCCTGTGTGGGATCGAGGTACAGACGAAGAGTGATGTGTATTGTTTTATTTCTCCAACAGGAGCAAATAAATTGTGGGAAACATCAGTCTGGTGTCATCGTGATCCATAAGCCGCCCACACGTATACACTAGTGTCCCTGATCACAGCCGTTTAAGGGCGCCCAAAAAGGGGGACCCGTTACATATGTATATGTATTTTATATATAAACTGTGGTTTAGTTCAAACAAATTAATGCTCAATTTAAGTAAGACAAAAATTATATTTTTTTTAACAATCATCACAACAACTCGGTGTGAATTGTGTATAGATTGAAATGTTACCTTCATTCATCCATGTGGATACTCTGTTTACCCTCTGGGGATCAATAAAGTATACAAAATAAAAAAAACAAAAATTAAATTCCTTAGAGTGAAAATTGATAAATCGTGTTGGAATAATAATCATATTAAAGGTAAAATTGTGGCGATACTAGACACGGGGGGGGGGGGGGGGGAGACGGTCCTTTTACGCCCAGAAGCAGGAAGAGAGGCAGAGCGAGGGACTGAAAGCCCCCCCTGTATTAAGGGGGGAGGGGGCTTTCTTCTACTGGCTCTCCTGGTGTGTGGGGGTGGGGGTGACATTATGCTTGTCACACACAAGCATAATGAACTGGGCCTAGAGTCACTTCTGGAGAGGATGCCTTCACAAACGAGACTGAGTTTATTTCTCAGGAAAGGTTTATTCGGAGTCTCATCCTCTAACAAGAAAGTATCTCAACAAAAGAGGCAGAACAATCTTTCATCACAGCTCTTATACCCCCAGAGACACAAAACCCCCAACATCAAATATCACACCCTCAACCCACAGTCCTTCAGTAAACATATAGTCTCCGAGGCTGTTGGCGTCTCTATTGTCTCTTCAGCCTAGGGGGCTCCTGCTGGGACATTCTCTCTGACTTCCCGTCTCTCCAGAAACCACTTCACACCTCCCGAGGTCTCTGCCGGGTCAGGTCCTCTTGGACGTTTGAAGTCTTCAGAGTATGCACCGTCCATCCATCCATCCATCCATCTTCTACCGCTTTTCCGGAGGTCCGGGTCGCGGAGGCAGCAGTTCAAGCAGAGAAGCCCAGACTTCCCTCTCCCCAGCCACCTGCTCCAGCTCTTCAGAGGGGATACCAAGGCGTTCCCAGACTAGCTGGGAGACACAGTCTCTCCACCGAGTCCTGGGTCTGCCCCGGGGTCTCCTCCCAGTGGGACGTGCCTGAAACACCTCAAGTGGGAGGCGTCCAGGAGGCATCCTAATCAGATGCCCATACCACCTCAACTGACTCCTTTCAATGTGGAGGAGCAGCGGTTCTACTCTGAGCCTCTCCCGGATGACTGAGCTCCTCACCCTATCTCTGAGGGTGAGTCCAGCAATCCTACGGAGAAAGCTCATTTCAGCCGCTTGTATCCGCGATCTCGTTCTTTCGGTCATTACCCAAAGCTCGTGACCATAGGTGAGAGTAGGAACGTAGATTGACTGGTAAATCGACAGCTTTGCCTTAGAACTAAGCTCCCTCTTCACCACAACAGACCGGTACAACGTCCGCATCACTGCAGATGCTGCTCCAATCCGTCTGTCGATCTCTCGCTCCATTTTCCCCTCACTCGTGAACAAGACCCCAAGATACTTAAACTCCTCCACTTGGGGCAGGAGCCTGTCCCCAACCCGGAGAGGACAATCCACCTTTTTCCGGCTGAGGACCATGGACTCGGACTTGGAGGTGCTGATTCTCATCCCAGCCGCTTCACACTCAGCGGCAAACCGTCCCAGCAAGAGCTGTAGGTCATTGCTGGATGAAGCCAACAGGACAACATCATCTGCAAACAACAGAGATGAGATCCTGTGGTCACCAAGTATGACACCCTCCATTCCCTGGCTGCGCCTAGAAATCCTGTCCATAAAAATTATGAACAGGACCGGTGACAAAGGGCAGCCCTGGCGGAGTCCAACTCTCACTGGGAATGACTCCGACCGAGTGTTGGCAATGCGAACTAAACTCTCACAACGGTCGTACAGAGACCGAATAGCTCGTAACAACAAGCCCGATACCCCATACTCCCGAAGCACCCCCCACAAAAATCCACGAGGGACGCGGTCAAATGCCTTCTCCAAGTCCACAAAACACATGTAAACTGGTTGGGCAAACTCCCACGAACCCTCAAGAATTCTCGAGAGAGAATTCTTGAGGGTTCGTGGGAGTTGAGAGAATAACTTGAGAAACTTGAGAGAAACTTGAGAGAATATGCACCGTCATGCCTACTAAATACGTGTGAGGGAAAATGCGTACCATACATGCATACCATATATGCGCCCTAAATGCGCGCCATAACAAAATTAAAAAAAAACAAAAATTAAATTCCTTAGAGTCAAAATTGATAAATCGTGTTGGAATAATAATAATAATCATATTAAAGGTAAAATTGTGGTGACACTAGACACGGGGGTGGGGGGTGGGGAGACAGTCCTTTTACACCCAGAAGCAGGAAGAGAGGCAGAGCTAGGGACAGAAAGCTCCCCTGTATTGGGGGGGGGGGGGGCTTTTTTCTACTGGCTCTCCTGGTGTGTGGGGGTGGGGGTGACATTGTGTGTGACATTATGCTTGTCACACACAAGCATAATGAACTGGGCCTAGAGTCACTTCTGGTGAAAATTTAATTCAAATTCATCATCAACTCAAACCGCTGTCATTTTCTTTGGTTTCCTATTGCAGTGTTCATGTTTGGTAAACAAAGCGTAATTCTAGCGCATGCGCAGTCCGCTGGTGGGCAAGAAAACATTGCAGCGTTGCAACGCCTTTTGCGTGGACCCATGTTTGGTGAGCGAAACAATCCACAGAAACGCTCATATTTTGCTCAATATCTTATGTTAACAAAATAATAAGACACTAGCATTTATTGTACAAAGATTATGAGATATCGTGGCATCGCAGAGGTTCCTTGTCAATGCCTGAGTCCTGCGGTTCACTCTCTGAAAAAGGATGAAACTGACCTGCCTGCACGTTTCCATCTCTAGCCTTGTCAGTGTCAGCTGTGATTTTCCTGGTCTTCTCCTTTGTGCCTTGTCTCTCAACTCAGCCAGTTTCTAAGTGTTCATGCCAGTATTTTTGACACCCAGGAAACCACCTCTTTGCTTTTCCACTTTAAAATATTAGCAGTCCATTTTAAACTAGGCTGAATTAATTTAATTCAGCAGTGTATGACATTTAACTGGCTGGAGTCTAGTTCTTGCTGGATAGGCTACTGTGGCAGGTTTCCGTGTTCAACTGTTGCCAATACATGCAGCAAAAAAAATAATTACAGTGCACTATGTTCATGACCTCAGAATACTAAATTTATTGCTATGTGATTGGATGGATCTCGACTCAGGATGGACCGTTTTGTAAAATGGCCACCACTAATGTTTAGCATTCAAAATGCATGTATTCTCTAGATTGATGATTACATTTACTCTATACAGTCACAGTGGTCCCCATCTTATATGACTGATCCTGTATTTCTAGTGCTTGGTCTATACTGTTAAACCGTTAAATTTTGCTGCAACTTCTATTTTATAATCTGTATGTACATGTAAATGAGCACCTTACATTTTCACTGTTTTCTAGCAGAGCATGAATTTTGCACTCTTCTTAAATTTTGTTAATCTACACAGGCCTCGCAATATTTGTGAAATAAAGGGCAAAGAAAAGGGTTTTGCAGTACACGGTGGGTTATGTCTTACCGGTAATACTAAGTTCCTTGTATAATGTGATTGACTTTGTAAATTTGGCACTAGGTTTTTACAATCAGTGTATTTGTCACCTCAATGAGAGATGACAGTCTAAATGTTATAATTCTTTGGCCCTAGTAAGATGATGACATATAAAGAGGGTACCACTATAGTTATGACCTTAATTATTTATTATACCATAGAACTGTTGTGCAGATGAATTAGTTTATTAAAATCACACATGCGGACATCCTCCCCTGGGACCCAGTCTTTGCGGTTCAATGCTGCCAGCCACACTCGCCTGCGTTCTGGATCTGCAGGAATCCTATTCCAGGACAATTTCCCCCCCTTCTCCCACCTGTTGGTACAGTGTTTAACAACACAAGACTGTGGCATTTTGCCGCAAAACGTCTCCGAATCGGCAGAAGCGTCTGCTCAACATGCAACACGTTAGCGTCTTGCCCACCAGCGCTGTGTTAACATCACGTGACATACTCGCGTGACGACACGGTGAACACTCCTATAGGAAGGCTATTTTTCTCATGCTGTTTGGCACAATGTAGCTTTCAAATGGTCATAGTTTGTATTTCCCAATAATTAATAACAGTAGATGTTCAAAAACATTACATAGTACAAAATTTTGAAACTTAATGGAAAATAAAACACCTGGGGGGGGGGGTGCCCTCAGGGTCGCCCTGTGATGCTGTCCCTCCTAGACTTTTTAAAGAAAGGTTCCCAGTATAGGCCATTCATTTCTTACCATCTTGAATAGCAGCCTGTCATCTGGTGTGGTTCCTGCAAATTTTAAACATGCAGTAGTACACGCCCTTGATTAAGAAACCTGATCTCAATCATACCGTGTTGGTAAATTTTAGGCCTGTTTCCAAGCTGCCATTTCTCTCAAAAATTATAGAGAAAACCATCTATATGCAGCTGAAATGTTTTCTGGATGAACACTGTGTTTTGGAGATTTTTCAATATGCTGCTTGAATCAACTGCTGCCTTTGACACAGTGGACCATCATGTTTTAATTTCCCATTTGCAGCACCTAGTGGGCATTTGTGGCACTGCTCTCAACTGGTTTAAATCATGTCAGACAGGACTTTTAAAGTTAACATGCCTGGGTTTGAATCCTCTTGTGTGCCCATGCTTTTTTTTTCTCTCTACATACTTCCTCTGGATTCCATTTTTAAAAAGCATGGTATCTCCTTCCACCTGTATGCCGATGACTGTCAGATATACGACCCTCTAAAAACAAACAAAAAAAAAAGATGCCTCATCAGTAACAGTGAACAGCTGCTTTTCGAGGTCATGCTTTTTTTTTCTTTCTACATACTTCCTCTGGATTCCATTTTTAAAAAGCATGGTATGTCTGTCAGATATACGACCCTCTAAAAACAAACAAAAAAAAGATGCCTCATCAGTAACGGTGAACAGCTTGTAATGTTTATTTTCTTATAACAAAGACACTTAGTCTTAATCACCATGCCAGCAAGACGTGCTGCCTTTTTATTATCACCTCAGGTTCACATATCTTACCACTTCCTGAATCTACCTGCTATCTCATGTGATCATACTGCCACCTTGTGGTAACACCTATCAGTACATCCCCTGTCCTGAGCAGGTAAGTGTAACTTGGTAATTCTAACACATATACAGCATTTCAAGACTGCAACTGAATAAACCTTCTTACTAACATTCAAGATGTCTTAATGCAGTACACAGAAAACTTTCCTTTTTTTTCACAAATGCAATGCGTACTGATAACCAAACAAAACAAGAAAGCCACAACTATTCGATTTGTAACAAATAACATGTAACTGTCAACTTTTTTTTAAACAACTTCAACAGTTCACTGTTCTATGAGTCTCTGAGGTGGCTTCCTGTTTCTGGTGGATCGTCTCAGAGCTGGAGTGACAACATCTGGGGAAGATGAAGGAGGCTCAGTGTGCTGCAAATCTAGTGTCACATTCACTTCCTTTCCAGACTCAGTTTCCTGAGGTTGCCCTTCAGTGCCCTCCAGAATCTTCAAAAGACTCTTCCTGTTTCTTCTGAACACTTGTCCATCCTCTGTTCTCACCGTATAGGATCTGGGACCCACCTCACTGAAAACTGTTGCCTTTCTGGTCCAAGTATTAGGCTCTTCAATTCTCACAATGTCCCTTTCACAAAGAGGTTCCAGTCTCCTTGCTGATCTGTCATAGTTCATTTTCTGTTTGAGTTTCAGTTTCTTTCTCTTGTTAGTCAGTTCTCTGTTGTTGCCCTTGTCTTTCTCTGTGATAATGTGTGGTAAAGTGGCGCGCAGCCTATGACGCATTAGCAGCTCTGCTGGTGATGCACCACACTCTAGTGCTGCTGACCTATAACTTAGCAAAGCAAGATACGGGTCAGTATTGCTATCTCTTTCTTTTTTCAAAAGTCTTTTTACAATTTGGACTCCTTTTTCAGCTTGTCCGTTAGCTTGTGGATGCAGTGGGCTAGATGTAGTGTGATGAAATCCATACTGCTTGGCAAACTCCCTGAATTCTGCACAGTTGTACTGGGGGCCATTGTCACTCACCACACACTGTGGGATTCCATGTCTAGAAAAGAAGCTTTTTATGTGTGTGATGACAGACTGTGCTGATGTACTAGTGAGCTGGGCTACCTCAGGGTAGTTTGAATAATAGTCTATGACTAAGACATAGTCCTTGCCATGCAAATGGAAGAGATCAGTGCCCACTTTTTGCCATGGTGCAGTTGGTTGCTCTGCAATCAGCATTGGCTCTTTTGTCTGTTTGTAGTGGTGTGTGAGACATGTGTTGCATTTCCCTATCATGTTCTCGATATCCATATTGATACCTGGCCAATAAAGTGCTTCTCTGGCTCTCCTTTTGCATTTTTCTATTCCAAGATGCCCTTCATGGATATGATGCAGCATGTCCTGGCGCATAGACTGAGGAATAACAATCCTGTTCTGTCTCAGCACAAGGCCATTTGCCACACTCAGATCTGCTCTCACTGAGTAGTACTGTGGGCAGCTTCCCTTTGCCCAACCTCCATGAATCTTCTGGACAACCTTTTGCAGCACAGGGTCCTTTGCCGTTTCCTGTACAATTCGCTCTAGCATCACATCTGATGCAGGGAGTGAAGCTGTCACCATGTTGACATGAGTTTCCACATCATCTGTTGTGGAGATGGACTCTGTGCAGCTGCTTGATACAGGTGCCCGTGACAAAGCATCCGCTAGCACTATATATTTGCCTGGCGTGTAGATTAGCTCAAAGTCATATCGCTGGAGTTTCATCATCATGCGTTGTATTCTCGGAGACATGTCATTGAGGTTTTTCTTTACAATTGACACCAGTGGTTTGTGATCAGTCTCTGCAGTAAAGGATGGCGAACCATAGACATAACTGTGAAACTTACTACACCCGAATACTAAACCCAGAGTCTCTTTTTCAATTTGGGCATAGCATTTTTCCGTCTCTGTCATTGATCTCGACGCGTATGCTACTGGCTGCCATTTATCCCCTGTAGCTTGAAGCAGAACAGCTCCCAAACCATCCTTTGAGGCGTCAGTGGAGATCTTTGTTGGTTTTGAGGGGTCAAAGAATGTGAGGACAGGCTCTGTGGTTAGAATTTCCTTTAGCTTATTCCATTCTTTTTCATGTCGTTTTGACGACTCAAATTCCTTGTTATGTTGGAGCAACTCTCTGAGGCATGCTGTTTTGGAAGAAAGATGAGGAATGAATTTTCCAAGGAAGTTAATCATTCCCATGACTCTCAGGACTCCTTTTTTATCAGTGGGAGTAGGCATGTCCAGTATAGCCTGCACTTTTGACTGATCAGGCTCAACTCCTTCACCTGAAAGTTTGTCTCCCAAAAAGGTAATTTCTGTGACACCAAAATGACATTTTTTTCTGTTCAGTATTAGTCCACTGTTCTGAACCCTGTTAAGGAGTTTTTTTTTAGTCTTTCATCATGTTGCTGGCGTGTCGCTCCCCAGACCACCAAATCATCAATGTACACTCTTGTGCCCTCTAGACCCTCAATTATGGACTCCATCGCCCTGTGGAAAATCTCTGGAGCTGAGATAATACCAAATGGAAGCCTCAGAAAACGGTACCGCCCAAATGGTGTGTTGAAGGTGCAGTACCTGCTACTTTCTGGATCCAGCTTCAGCTGCCAAAATCCCTGCGAGGCATCCAGTTTGCTAAAATATTTAGCACCTGCCATTTCACTGGTTATCTCATCTCTTGTTGGAATTGGATAGTGTTCTCTTTTAATATTCTCATTCAAATCCTTAGGATCAAGACAAACTCGTAACTCTCCATTCTGCTTCTTGGTACATGTGATGGAATTCACCCAATCAGTGGGCTCCTCCACTCGCTCAATAATACCCAGTTGTCATTCTGTCCAGCTCTTTTTTCAAGCCAGCTCTAAGTGCTGCTGGCACTCTCCGTGGGGCGTGCACTACATGCTTGGCATCACTCTTGAGCTGAATCTTGTAGGTGTATTTTAATGTTCCATGTCCTTTGAAGACAGAGGGGAACTGTTTTACAATGTGTGCAGCTCCTTCATATTGCACGTGTTGTATTTCTTGGCTATGATTGTCCATCTTTGTTTTCACTGTTTATCTGGTAGACCCTCTTAACCAAACCTAGGTCCTCTGATGCTTTGTCCCCGAGGAGTGATTCATGTCCATTAGGTACAATGACAACAGGCTGTGCTGCTTGCCTTTCACTTTCACAGGAAGTTTACATCCTCCTAATGTCTCAATTGACTGACCATTGTATGCAGTCAGTGTTGCGGTCTTGCTGGTGATTATTTTAGGCTTTATTTTCAGAGCATTGACATCATTCTCATTTATTAGGTTAGCTTTAGCTGCTGTGTCAATCCTGAATGGCACAATTGTCCCATTTACCCACAGTGGTGCAATCCACTTATCACTTTTGACTGCACTCACTGTCTGACCGGTGCCTCCAGTCTGCGTGAGTTGTGCACTGTCATCATTGTTACTGCATGACACCATCTTGATGAAAAATGTTTCACTTAGGTCATAACTGTCATCCATTTCTGCCACCGTGTGCACTTGTCCTTTTTTAATGTCTCTAGTATGACACATTTTTGCATAATGATTTTTTCCTTTGCACTTTGCGCATGTTTTTCCATATGCAGGACATTGTCTCCGTTTGTGTTTTTCACCGCATCTCTTACAGGAATATACCTCTTTTTCGTTGCTTTTAATTCTGCCCTGCTGTTTCACTTTCACGGACAAAACATGGACTTTCTCTTCACCTTGGCTCACTGCTCCCAAAGCAGGCTCATCAAAAGTCATTACAAGTTGGCGTGCTAGCTCACTGGCTTGACATATTTTTTTTTATTTTTTTTTTTGTAACTTAGATTTTTATTCATTTTTCATCATACATATTACATTCAGATCAGTCTACATTTAAAAAAAGGAGCTAGAGTAAGAAAGAAAAAAGAAAAGGGGGGGGGGGCAAATGTTGGAGCGTCAAGTTTTTAGTTTCCATCTCTTAATTCTTCTGGTTTTTCCAGTGTCTTTGGTTATTCTTTCAATTTCTGTCTCGTTGTTGCACTTTGTAGTGTGTCCATTTCCACCATTTTTTTTCATATAGTCCTTGTATTCTTTGTCGATATGTTAGTTTTTCCATCATACATATATCCTCAACAATGTCAGTCCATTGCTCTTGGTCAGGAAGAACTTCTGATCGCCATTTTTTTGATTGTTTTTTTTTACATGCAATCAACAAGATTTTAACTAGATATCTGTCCTCAGCCTGTATTACATAGCGAACTCAATATATAGTATTATATAGCGAACTCAATTAAGTACCCTACTTGGCTTGCCAAGTGGGTTGACCCTATGGAGTATTTGCGTAGGGTCGTAAAAATCACGTGACTCGCGGGGGTAAACATAAACACGCCGTAGGTGCCGCCATTTTGGATGGCAAGAGCAGCAGTTGCACTGTGACAACCCAGGTGTAACTTGTACTGTTTAGCGATCAGAATGAGTGAGGAGAACACACAGTCACAATCTGACATAATAACATCCTATCATCCTCTTCAACAGCTGACACTATGGCCTCTGAAACTGTGTCTGCAATGTCTGTCACATTCAGTGGAGTCATTGTCAGCGTTCATAACAGCAGACAAGTGTTTTTAATCTTGCGCTCCTCTGGTGTGCTGAAATGCCTCAGTTGAACGGAGGTGACGGGTGTCGGGTAACAGCTGGAGCAATTAGCAGAACAATGACTGGAGTAATCTGCTCAGCGGGGATGATTTGGGGGCAAACGATGAGATGATATCTTTAAAAGACGAAGGGGAGCAGGAGGAAAAAATATCGGAAAACGTGTCAGCGGAAAGGGATGTGGATGATGTGAAGTCTTGGCTGTTTAACGAGTCGGAAAACAAACGCAGCTCCTCACTCAGAGGTGAGTGAAGCGCGCTGCGTGTTTTTTTTTTTTTTAAGGCTCTCCACGGCGCGCCGCGTTAAAACGTACCTGATTTTATGCACATGTACAATAGTTTTCTCCCCTTTCATGTGTGCTTCGTAGCAAGCAGAGAGGCGCCCCCAAATCACAAAGTTGTTTTTTTTTTTTGCATTTCACACCGGCCATTTAATTCCCCGCTTATCCCCTTATCAGGGGGAACAACAGGAGTACACCATTTTGCGGAGTTTGTAGATACACGTGAGCTATGTGGTTTATTTCACCCTGCTGCTGCTGTTTCTTGCCATCCAAAATGGCGGCTCACTCTAACGGGCCAGTGCGGCACGCCCCCTGACGTCATATGCAAAAACCTCATTGGCGACACAGGTAGAGTGCGGGACTCCGGAGCGGGAGGCGTGAGTTCGAACCTCCCGGTGGGACGTTGCCACGTTGAGCTGCACGTTACAATATAATATGAGATGCTGTGATGCAATACTTGCCTATTTCGTCCACATATATGTGCATACATATTTCAAAAATGGTTTTTGTAAATAAAATGTTGTGCATGGTCCATCTACCTGTCCTCTTGTTCATAACACTTATCTGTTAAGAAGGTGCGAAGCCATCAGCCTAATGATGAGTCCACACTTCTGTTGTGATAATTGCTCACGCTGAGCGCTCTGACAGCACCGTACGCTGTGGGGGTCACACACAACGTGTTCCTCCCCACACTCTCAATTTTTTTTCCCGTATATTTTTCTCTTTGGCGTACAGAAATGGCAATACGCCCGTATTTGCTAAAATTGCATTTTCCCCGTATTAAAATACGGCGAAACCGTATCACTTGACAGGTATGTAATTACATGCAGAAACACCGCACAGGCCAACTTCACAAAAATCCAGCTCGACAAGCCACTTTTGCTTAGGTGGAAATGCAAATTGAACTATAAATCATGTGCTGATACATGTCATATTTTCCCATGTAAAGGTCTCCCACTTTTACTTACAAATTGGTTTTTAATTTTTGGGAAAAGGGAATATAAATTTTGCACTTGTTGGTAACAACAGTTGTGTGCAACAAAAACACAGTTGTGTATCCTTGTCCGATTTGTCTACTGTTATTAGTGCCAAATTTTTGCTAGATTCCTTCTTAATTTATTAAATTTTGACTGGTGATGTACTTACCTTACCTGGTGATGTACTTACCGATGTACTACCTTATGTACTTACCTTTATCAGTGTCTACAAGTTCAAGGTGGGGGGAGGAAGTTTTCTCTCTCCTCTACTGGTAAGATGTAGCCCAGTACAACCTGTCGCATTAAGGGAGGAAGTGTGTCCCCCTTGGGCTGGGCCCAAATGTGTGGCACGCAGGCCCACCGGCGCGTGGACACGCCCTGGTGCCACACAAAACAACCCCCAGCTATGGGCAAATAGCACCACTGCCTTGTGGTCGTCACGGGAGTGACAAAGGCTAAGGGAGACAACCCCTACAGAAAATCCGGAGCGGAGCCCCGAAGGCGGTTGGTCTTCGCGTAGCGGGACCTCCCGGCAACTCCTGTAGCCAAGTTGGTACCAAACTGTATCAGCTAGTTCCTTCCATTGGACACTACCAACAAGGCCGAGAAGGAGGATCTGTCAACTGGGCATCTCAGTTTCTCCACAACTTCGCCCTGGCCTGTGCCCTGGAGAGGTCACTCCAGTGCCGCCTTCTGCGGCAGCTCAAATACGGGGAGACGCAGTTACTGGTTAAAAGTCCAGAGCAAATTGGCGTAAGCTCGGGCGCCTAGGGCTGTCTCCCGACGGTGGGAGGGATCGTCGTGTCCCACTGGCCAGCTACCGCCCGCCTTTAGCTGGGCAGCCCCCAGTCAGTAAGGTGCTGGCCCGTCACGGTCCGCTTACTTCAAAGGGTGCTTGAAGTGTAGGCCAAAAGCTGAATCACGGACTGTAATCACTGCACCAGCTAATATCAAGAAACCAAAGCCGCCAGCGCTGAGTCTGGCAACCTGGAACGTCAGAACAATGTGTCCTGGCCTCTCTGACGACCTCCAGCAAATCAACAATGCCAGGAAAACTGCTATCATCGACCGCGAGCTGAAGAGGCTTAATATTGACATTGCAGCACTGCAAGAGACGCGACTCCCGGGCAACGGCAGCTTGAAGGAGAAGAACTATACGTTTTTCTGGCAGGGACAGGAGCCTGACGAGCCTCGCCTGTATGGTGTTGGATTCGCTGTTCGAAACTCCCTTCTGTCCTCTATTGAACCGCCGTCTTCAGGCACTCCACGAGTCCTCTCTCTCCGTCTCATAACCTCCTCTGGACCAGCTAATATCCTTAGTGCCTATGCTCCGACGCTCTGCTCTTCAATTGAGATGAAAGATGCATTCTACGAGGCGCTCGAAACCAGGATCCAGCAGATCCCTGCCAAGGAGCACCTGTTTCTGCTTGGTGACTTTAACGCACGGATAGGGGCAGATCATGACTCCTGGCCCCGCTGCATTGGCCGCTTCGGCATCGGCAAGCTCAACGAGAACGGTCAACACCTCCTTGAACTCTGCTCCTTTCATGACCTCTGTCTGACCAACACATTCTTCTCCACCAAGCCTTGTCACCGTGTGTCCTGGAGACATCCAAGGTCTCGCCACTGGCATCAGCTGGACTTTGTCATCACCAGGAGATCCCTGCTGAACCGAGTGCTGGTCACGCGCAGTTTCCACAGCGCTGACTGTGACACCGACCATTCCCTGGTCGCCACTAAGGTACGTCTCTGCCTCAGACGTGTCAACCGCTCCAAGCAGAAACCCCGACCCCGCATCAACACAGCTATGATTACAGTACCTAAACTGCGGGAACGCTATGCTAAAGTCGTAAATGAAGCCCTGGTGGACTGTCCCACTGACTGTGCTTCTGCAAGGTGGAACCATATCCGTGAGGCTGTGTTTGAGACCGCCATAGGTACCTTTGGGAAAAAGGTGGGGAAGAGTGCAGATTGGTTTGAAGCTGGAGCCGCTGAGATGGAACCTGCAATCGCTGCCAAGCGTGCAGCCCTAATTGCCCACAAGAAGGAGCCCTCTGTGCAGACGCTTGCTACACTGCGCGCTGCGAGGAACAATGCACAAAAGATTGCAAGGCGATGTGCCAACGACTACTGGCTTAACCTCTGCCAGGACATTCAGCTTTCTGCAGATCACGGAAACATGCGCAAAATGTACGAAGGCATGAAGAAGGCTTTCGGTCCCAGTGTCATCAAGACCGTCCCACTTAAATCAGCTGCAGGAGATGTCATCAAGGATCGCGGTAAACAAATGGAGAGATGGGCTGAGCACTACCAAGAGCTCTACTCGAGAGTAACCACCGTCTCGAACACGGCCCTTGAGAACACCCCTCTACTGTCAGTCATGGATGAGCTTGACGCTCCACCCACCATCGAGGAGCTCAGCAAGGCGATAGACTCTATCTCAAACGGCAAGGCTCCGGGCAGTGACAACATCCCCCCTGAAATCGTCAAAACCGCAAAGGAGAGCTCGCTCTTGAAACACCTCTATGAGCTCCTGTTGCAGTGCTGGGAGGAAGGGGCTGTGCCCCAAGATATGCGTGATGTCAAAATCATCACTCTTTACAAGAACAAGGGGGAGCGGAGCGATTGTAACAACTATCGCGGTATCTCACTCCTAAGCATAGTTGGCAAAGCCTTTGCCCGTGTCGTCCTCAACAGACTACAACTACTTGCCGAACGTGTGTATCCAGAGGCGCAGTGTGGATTCAGAGCAACCAGGTCAACCATAGATATGGTCTTCTCTATGAGGCAGCTGCAAGAAAAGTGTCGGGAGCAGAGACAACCCCTCTTTTTGGCCTTTATTGATCTCACCAAGGCTTTTGACTTGGTCAGCAGGGATGGACTGTTTGCCCTCCTCCAACGAATTGGATGTCCCCCCAAGCTTTTGAGCATGATCAAGTCATTCCACCAGGACATGAACGGCATTGTCCAGTTTGATAGATTATCCTCAGACCCTTTCCCGATCAAGAACGGTGTGAAGCAGGGTTGTGTTCTGGCTCCTACCCTATTTGGCATCTTTTTCTCCCTGCTTCTGTGCTACGCCTTCCGGGGCTCTGAAGACGGTGTCTTTCTCCACACCAGGAGCGACGGAGGCCTCTTCAACATGGCACGCCTCAGATCAAAGACCAAGGTGCGAAGTGTTCTAATCAGGGAGCTGCTCTTTGCTGATGATGCTGGTCTTGTTGCCCACACCGTGGAAGCGCTCCAGCGTCTCATCAACTGCTTTGCTCGTGCCTGCTCTGAGTTTAGCCTCACCATCAGCCTTAAAAAGACCGAGGTCATGGGCCAGGATGTCAGCAGTGCTCCCAATATCAATATCGGCGACCACACACTTGCGGTGGTGGACAAGTTCACCTACCTCGGATCGATCATCTCCAGCAATCTCTCCCTAGACGCCGAACTGAACGCCCGTATCGGCAAGGCATCGACGGTGATGGCCCGTCTGGCGAAGCGAGTCTGGGACAACTCTATGCTAACCATCAACACCAAGATAAGAGTCTACATGGCCTGTGTACTGAGTACTCTCCTATACGGCAGTGAAGCTTGGACCCTCTACTCCTGCCAGGAACGCCGACTGAACGCCTTCCACCAGCGCTGCCTTCGCAGACTACTGCACATCACTTGGCAGGACCGTGTCTCCAACATCGACGTCCTGGCCAGAGCAGATGTGCCCAGTATGTTTGCCATCCTGACAAAGAGACGCTTGCGATGGCTTGGCCACGTCAACCGAATGGAGGATGGCCGCATCCCCAAAGACTTACTGTATGGGGAGCTGGCTACTGGAACTAGATCAAAGGGACGCCCAACTCTCAGATTCAAGGATGTTTGCAAGCGTGACCTCAAGGCTGGAGGCTTTAACCCCTCCGACCTGGAGTCAGCTGCCTCCGTCCGCTCCAACTGGCGGACCATCACCCAGGATGTCATCCGAACAGCAGAGGAAAGAAGAGACACTCGCTGGGGGGAGAAGAGACTCCGCAGACAGAGGAGACTGTCGAGACCCCCACTACACTGTGAAGAATTCATCTGCAACGGCTGCGGCAGGACCTGCAGATCCCGTATCGGCCTCTACAGCCACGCCCGATGGTGCAGCTCCCTGAATGATGACCCAAGGCACAAAACCCCCCCATGATCTTTCGAGATCGATGGAGCCAATGATGATGATGAAGTTCAAGCACACCTGTACAACTGCTTATAACCTAAAAAATGTACCCGTTCAAGAGAAATGGATTCAGCATTGCAAATTTGTTTAAAATAAAAAAAAAAAAAAAAAAATACCAAGACATTACGTTTCGTTGTGTTGTTAAAAATCAAATTACCATTAGAAGGCTATACACCTGACCTGATGAACAGCAGCATGTGGATTGAACAGAGAATGGAATGTGTATGTAATTATTGGCTTTTCTCATACGGTGTCATAACAGATAAACCAGACTTTTGATGCAAACAATACAATTTTATTCCAGAAGCAAAATTTACAAACAAAAAAAACAGACTGGGCGATGACATCTCTGGGAGCTCTTCCCTTCGTAATGCAGCGTCCTGCTCCAGGGCTTCACGCGCATCTGCCCGCACATCTGCGGCCACCTGTCGCAAATGCTCCATGTACTCCTGATGGTGTTCTTGCCGCTGGTCATGTTGCCGTTCCAAGAGCCGCATCTCTTCGTCATGCATGTTGACCATTGCTAATGTAAGGTCAGCGATGGGAGTTGTCTGTTTTCGTCTTGCCTAGATGGAAAGACAGAAAGGCATGGTCGTTAAAGCTGGATCACTACATATATTATGGAATTACACAGGTGAAAGTCTGTGGTGGAATGTCACTATTATATTATGCTTCATTGCTGTATATAAGCTGAACTGTCATGTTGCTGCCCCTCAGTAGAGCAGATTTTGCAACACGCAGGGTGCTGTCTTCGGCTGCAGCCCCCCTGCAAAACTAAAAAGGATTAAGATTAAGAATATGGGTGGATGGGTAATGTTTAAACTAGTTGCTTGTAGTGTGGCCGCAGAAATCTGAATGGGTTAATACAGTCAGCTGACGCAAAGCATTTCAATGAAGCATGTTGATTTCAACGGCAGTTTATCAGCTTTATTTGTTTGTCTAAAACAGGAGTTACAACAGCACCAATCACCACACCTAAAAATGGTTGTGGAACACCGATAAGTAAAGACCAAAGAATAACCTTTTTGCACATTTAAAAAGACATTTTTAATTAATTAAAATGCAGCTACAGGAAATTGCATTAATCAATTTGGTACATAACTTGTTAGGCTCTAGCCCCCCCGCGACCTGTAAAGGATTAAGCGGTAGAAGATGGATGGATGGATTTTCGACCCTGGTTTCTGCTGCTGGACCTGTTTCAACCAAAAAAAAAAAATCGTGGTTATTGTGCCTTACCGGCACTTGAATGCTATCCAGATGGAGCTGGTGATGTGGCTGACATGGGATTCAGCTGGCGCTCCGCCAGACACACACACAGACGCAGCGCCAGGAGAGTCCGGTGTGTCCATCATGTCCACTGAGGTGGACCCCTATGATATGAAATGCGATTCTAGAAAGAAAATGTACGCAATTTAAAACTTAACTCCAAAGTGCAACATGTACACAACACTCAAGTTTTTAACCGGAATACAATAAGCGTAATTCAGCGTTTTGTTCGCGCTAATACTTAACACAAAGCAAGCGTGAATCTGCAGTTGGCTGCAAAACAATAGGCAAGCCTCAGTAACAACCATTACCCACAATCTAACAACCTTCCTATTTCTTAAAAACAGTGAGCTTGGCACAAAAAGGATCAAGTGGCGAAAAGATGCGCAATATCAAAACAACACTCGCCATCCACGGTTTCCAAGGCTGTGACCGTGACGGTGACCGTGTCCAGCGCAATGTCTCTCAGCGAACCACTTCCACTCCTTCCGATCCGCTCAACTTCGAGCAATGTGGTCCTTCACTGCTCGGTAATCGCTTTTCAGCTTTTTCAGCTTCTCCCGACACTGTTTGGCAGTACGGATGTGCCCTTGGGAAGCCATCTGCTCGGACACCTGCATTTCGAGTAGATCCGTCCAACTCGCGCTGGATGCGATCGTCGCCTAATATAGAAAGAAAATTGCGCACCTCCTAACATATAATATTAGGAGTATATTATTATATAAGTATATTATACAGTATATTAATATAATATACCGTATTAACGGGGCGCACTGTGTTCACTGGCTGAACAATTACAAATGGCAGTTGTGGAGTAAATTCAGCAGAAAGTCGCTTTCGTGACGTTACAACCTGACCAATCAGCGGCGACCAGTCTCTTAAAGTCATATCACAGCCATACTCAGCCCTTCTCAGCTCGGTTAGACCCTGCCCTGGATCAGGTACTAAAAAAGTACCTGCTAACCGGTGCTGGGGCTGATGGAAAAGCGCCTAAAGCGGGCTGAGTGGTGCGGTGTAGGGCTAAGTGAGGCTAGTGGAAAAGGGCCTTATCTGTGTAAGAATCAGACAAGACACGGGTCCCACTTCATCCTTAGTCTTTTTCCCATTGAACACCTCCTTACACTCCGTATCTACCGTAACGCCTATGCACGTCGACATGCGGATTTTGTCCCACAGACGTCTGCAGGCTTCTAAACTAGGGGCTTTATTACAATTCAAGATGTGTTGCAGGCCCCTCTGGAGCTCCAAACCTTTGTGCCCAGGAGCATTTAGGTACCTCACGTACTCAGGGACCCATTCGAGTGAACTACTGGGGTTGCGGTTCAGATCCTCGGCCACTTTAGTGAACAGATTCATGTTTGTCATGTTATGCGAGTGAGAGCGGTTCCTACAACACGTCATGGAATCAAGTGTCTTAGTAATACCCTGTACTTTGTACCAACGGTGGTCCGATGTCGACGTCGCATACAGCGAACCTGCTGTGTTCCTGAATTCGATCACTGGGTCTTTGAGCTTCATGTTATTAAATGTCCCGTGGATTATCACGCCTTAGTTAAAATTCACCCCGGAACACACCTCGATCGACATCGTGTGGTGTACTAATAGTCAGTAAGCGAGGACCCTTGGACAGATTATTTAATCATGAATCGCAGAAAAAATCCGATCGGAGGCTTGAATGCGCTGGTATCCACGGGCAAAGACGTGGTCACCAGTAAACTCTCAGCTGTCTCCAGTGCTGCCGTCCTAAGTACATCACGCTTCAAAGGAAAACTAGGGGGCGCTATCGCTGTGATCACATCTCTCATTGTGGGATTTTTGACTGTCCCGAATAACATTCTCTATTTCATTGACAACAGACACTCTGTTCGAGCCACTCACGGACTGCGAGATTCCGGAAATCCTACACCGGCACCGTCTGGTGACCGTGGCGGCACTGGGTACGAGTACGCCTACATTCACGCTGGGATAACGTTGGTCGTACTTGGTTGTTTGGCCATGGTTGTTAGTATAGTGCTCAGTTACTTTGCCGCAAAAAGCAAAAGAAAGATGGATGTGTCTGAGGCCAACAGGAGCACAGAGGTGACCAAGAGTACCAAAACTGTATTAGCGTGTCTCGTCATGATGAATATCGAACTCTTTATGGCTGTTATCGCGGGCTGCATGGAATTGCTGTATCGCCCTCTGACTAGTGACGCTCGTAGGTTGCACAACGTGGAATGTGCCATCGCCGTATTCAATATCATAATTTACGTCATGTATGTAGCCACCATGATCCTGACATCCACTATCCTGAGGGGTAAACAGGAAAAGATTCACAGTGACGGCGGATACAAAGACTTTCCCGAAGTCGTAACCAACCAACCTTTTGCAAGAGACCACCTGAGTAGAAGTGCCAATCTCTACAATACACAATCCAGCTTTATCATGTGAACTTGTGACAATGCAACCGAGATGTTCTATGTGACGAATGGCGTAGAATGGTGCATCACAAATTAAACACAGCAGTTACACGATTGGCCACATAAAGGTTGTTATTTTATCACAATTGAATAAGAGTTGAGCGTTGGTAAGCTGTACGGATACTGGGTCTTCACAAAGGGATCCCACGTATAGGCACCTGAGATGGGCAAATGCTGAGCTCCAGTGGCATACATGTATACCAAGTCATGTGATGTAATCTCGCTACATGCCAAATAAACAAATGTGACACATTAAACCGGTTCACCTTCTTTTATTACGGTTGTAAGCAGTATAACATTTAAATGCACAGCATCATCAACACAATGGTGTTATTTTGTTTCACCACAAGCAAAGATACATATGAGACAATGGTAGATCACATTTATATAGCCTTACGTTGTTGTCACAGTGTAAGTGGTGCTGATGTATAATTGTGAATGTATTAAAATATATGACAACATTCACAAGCACAAGACAGGAGCTGCCTCAGTTGTACAACGTGCAACGTGTACTTCATATTAGCAGCAACTGCCCATATTTATGAAACGGAAAATATAGCGCCCGGGTCACTACAGTCTAAACAACCCAGTCAAGACAATGAACCCATCGAATGTGTCATGGCACGATTCCATACTACTGAGAGATAGAAATTTGACGGCCTGGGAGGTAGCAAAATTAGCAAGCATGGATGTTTCATATGTTACTTGTCGTGAAGGAATGTTAATAGCACCCACTGGGAGTTCATTTAGCAGACCTATGTACTTGGAGTGTACTCATTATCATCACATCAATGCCCTGCTATCCATTATATCCAGCATCGATGTCAAGTACGAAAAAGGTTTGGGTTATCCCAGGAGACATGTTGAATATGTTACAGAGAATGGCTACAACTAGTCATGGGATCGGAACATGATTCGATGATACTTGTACAGAGAAAAGTGTGTATTTCTACGTGTCAGGATATGACACATATCTTGTATACACTGGAATAATACTACTGAAAACACGATTTATCCATGATTCGTCAGCGCAAGCAATTTATTTTACAATCACAAGCATCCATTGTCACCAGTAAGTGTATGTACATAATTGTATCTGTCTAAAGGCCTGCGAAAAAAAAGTCCTAAAAAAAACAAATGTCATATTAGAGTCACATCTGCTCGTCAAACTATGTACTGTATATCGGAGAATGAGGCAATGGTCGGATAATGAGGCGATGGTCGGATAATAAAGCGATGGTCGGATAATAAAGCCATGGTCGGAGAATAAAGCCATGGTCGGATAATGAAGCCATGGTCGGATAATGAAGCCATGGTCGGAGAATAAAGCCATGGTCGGATAATAAAGCCATGGTCGGAGAATGAAGCGATGGTCGGATAATAAAGCCATGGTCGGAGAATGAAGCGATGGTCGGATAATGAGGCGATGGTTGGATAATGAGGCGATGGTCGGAGGTTTTTGCGATCGTCGGAGGATTGAGATGTACATTTGGAGCTGGATTTATAACAACTCACAGAAGGTAGTGTGACCACAGAACAAGCTCCTTTTACACGCAACTGAAGCCAGGAGTGTCTTCTTCTTTTGCCAGCTTACAGGTGCACTACCGCCACTGACTTGATTATCATCACTCTATATCTTTGTGTAAGGAGTTCTGAGCAAATCCTTATGTGTGAAAAGAATTATCCGTCCTTGGACTGTGTCCGAGATGCTCAGTCTGTTTTCCTTACCCTAGCTTCGTTGAAACATTAAGTGTTCTTCTCCTAGGCTCGACTGGTGGCCGAGAACCAACCCACAGGTGCACCACGGTCACGCACACCACTCCATCGGACCAGGAGCCGCAGCCCCTCCCCACCATCACCGCATTGTCCAATCTAACCCCAACTCCAGCCCAGACACTACTCCTCCTCGTCTCCTCGTACTGATCTCTTCTTATATATATATATATCGATGGAGTATATGACAATTATTGTTCGGTGGGGCGATGAACCGAAACCCCACTTTGGTTTAATTCCATCGGACAACTGTAAAGTCAAAAACTGGTATATGACCAGGTGGAAAGGTGACACGGAAGAAAATGGACATCTAACAGTGATCTTTATGAAAAATGCTACATCGGATGCTGCCACGATATTCACTGATACCATGATGATCATTAAAAACTTGTGGAGCAACAAAGACCGTTACGATTGTTTGCCAAAGGTGCCTTTGGACGACATTCTTTTAAAGACGGATAGCACGTTTTTAAACTGTTTCAGTGTTACCCACACACCGATTGAATGGGGAATCGGTTTCTACAAACACATCACAGCTATGGAGTCACTTATAGAGACATCAGGATGGATCATGGAAACGAATCTGCTCAACGGGGACACCGAGACTGCATTTCAACAGCACTGCAAACATGTAAGTTACACAAACTTGCAAGCATTGTTTGTGATGCACATCAGTACTGATATCAGTCTTCTTTTTTCACAGGACGGTCATGAAGTGACCGTATTGGTACACGAAAGGAATATGCAGATACCCTCCAAGATGATACAAGTACGATGCACTGAACCACAGACAATCTATGATCTGATGATGAAGTACGATCTGAGATGCTCCACCGTATGGAACTCACAAATATCCCTATCGGCAAGAGCTCCTTGTCTAGCACTAGTGGAGCACAAGATGAAGACGATCAATATAAACACCATCCCATGCACTGATGACATTGGTGAAAAACCTAAAAATCTGTTCTTCTATCACAACATGAAACACATCAAAATGCGAACCAGATATAACGTCCTGCGGCATGTGCCCTATACCCTACCTAGACAGAAGACCTCATACACATGGTTCGAGGATGAAATTATAATTGAGGTTCCGGGTGACAGGATACCGGTTGCAGTGTACTACCACAGCCCAATGGAAAAACTTGGAGACGTCCTGAAAAAGGACGGTAGGTTTATCTCACCTCTACGGTTTGCAGAAAATCTAGACTCTGTAAACCGTGATCCTGAATACGTCATTGATGATACCATCGATCAGAGGAGTATGCTGGAATGTCGTGACCTCGAAGTCACTATTGTCGGTAAGTCACATTTGTTGTTATGGTTGGTTGGTTTTCAGTGTGAATCTTAAGCGTATTGCTGATGGTGTATTTATTTTCATACAGGTGATCGAGAAATAACCCATACAGGTGATCGAGAAATAACCCAAGTGGATAACGACATAGAGAGAACCTCCTACAGCTGTTGTGTTTGCTGGCAACCAGCTAACAGGCATTTAGAATGCGGACACTTGTGCTGCCAAATGTGCATAGATAATACACATACTGTGGGAGAACAGCACACGTGTTCCATTTGTAGACAAACATCGACCCCAAAGCCTATCGATGTACCAGCTATTCCAAACTGCCAGACGTGTTCTGAATTCAAGATGTGGGTCACCACCTGCGGTCACATATCATGCACGTGTTACAAAAATCACTGTCCCACCTGTGGTCACAGGCCAATGTTGAACTTTACAAGACTTTTTTTAACATAACAAAAAGAAAAATTAGCGGAGTTCCCCCATGTCAGTGGTCGAGTACGCTGGCATGTTGTGAATGTGTATATATTGGCTTTATGCCTAGTATAATGTCACGTGTTTCTATTGCATGTTATCCTTAAAATGAAACAAAGGGACTGTATTTGTTGTACAGAACATTTATTATATGTAACACCAGCAACGCCGTCCTTAGTATAATGTCACGTGTTTCTATCTATTGCAATATCAAAACTTTATTTTAACTAACACTGCGTGTCCTGTAAGCTGTGCAAAAACCTCGTCATGTATCAGCACCAGCATGTTAACCTTTCTTTTCGATGAAGGAGGCAAGTGTGTATATTTCCAAACGTAACAATGTAATAAAGACACTTTTTTCTTGCACAAAATTTTATTGTTTGACATGTTTATTGTCTTTTAATACAATTTCATCAGTTGCAATGGTTACAATATCACAAGTTTTTTCAAATGAGTGAGGCGGACCTTTACAGTCTTTAGACATGTGACAAAAAACTGCTGTTGATGGTGTGAATTGTGCTGCGAATGATAATTTAGATAAGTTGTAAGTATAAGTATCGTCGCTTTCCTTTACGGCGATCATGAAGTACGATCTGATGTTATTGTGTTTATACACTACGATAGTGTAGAAGCGCTCCTCCTTGAATTCATCCCCATGTACCTCATGTCCCCCACCTGGGGTCCAGCTTACAAATATGGCACACTGAAGTTTCTTTGATAACACTGAAAACTGTAAACAGTGACACGAGGACTGTGTGATTTCAGGAAACGAGTATTCTTTCTTCTTTTCGACCTGCAACACATCTAGCAGTGTATTTATCGGGGTTTCGGATCCCAAGTGAACAAGCTTAAAGTCGGCCCCTTCCTTTAACCCTTCTGTAATGTATTCGGGAACAGGTATGCAAACACGGTCTCGGGTTTCACTGAGTTCGATCTCAAATGAGTGGACGTCGATCTCAAATGAGTGGACGTCGCTGGTGCTGTTATGGTGTACCGAATGGATCTCCGGTTCTTCTTTCGTTACGAGCAAACGTCTCTTTTCGAGGGTTTTGTGTTCACATATAGGAGACAAAGCAGATGACCATTTGCGCTTTCCGGGGCTTCTGATCAATGTACTATCCATATTTACAGAGAACTCTGAAGACGGACGTTTTACTACGTCCCTATTATCTTGGTATTCTTTAAAAAAACGGTCTACTATGTCCCGTATCTGATCCTCATAGTCTTTGAAGAAGCGAGGCGCATCCATGTCCGATGCTGTATTATTATTGCCAGTTATAGCATGAGGAAAGAATGTCCGTCTGAGATGATCTTCGAGCCTAGACATCGAGGCGTCTTTGTGCTTTTTAATGTCATTTATCGAAGAAGCACCAGTTAAATCCACACCAAGGAAATTCATTATTTCATGCAACAATTGTGATGATCAGTGTTTTACCACTAGGCGTTGCTGCTACCTTGTTACCGTTTGTTTGAATGATGCACTTGGTAGAATAAGAAACGGCCAACAGGGAGCCAATGTGAACATGTCTACGTGAGCTGCCGCTAAAATAAAGTTACGATGGTTCCACTGCAAGTCTCCTCAACGAACACGAACACAACATGGTACCAGGAGTAAACTGCATGAACTGAGCGACCACGTGAGAAGTCGTCATGGAGTTGAAGCCGCCGGAAAACCTGAAATTGTCAGGTAACGTGGATGAAAACTGGCAAGCATTCAAGCAGCAGTTCAACTTGTATGTCATGGCCATGGGACTGGACACGAAGCCGGACTCGAGAAAGGTAGCACTTTTGCTGACCTTAGCAGGGCCACAGGCCATTGAAGTGTACAACATGTTCGTGTTCAGAACGGATGAAGACCCAAATAAGCTGGATGTCGTGCTCGCTAAGTTTGATGCTCACTGCACTCCTAAGAAAAACGAGACATATGAAAGATACATGTTTAGATCTCGTATGCAGCAACAGAGTGAGCCCTTTGACAGTTTTTTGACCGTTCTCCGTTTGAAAGCACAATCCTGCAATTTTGGGACATTGAAGGACTCAATGATCAGAGATCAAATTGTTTTTGGTGTTGAGGACAAAAAGTTAACCCTGGTAAAAAATAAATATGCTAAATATATTTAATTAGGTTTATTTTAGTGTATTTTAATATATTTTGGTAAAGTAAATTTTAAGTGTGCTATTTTGGAACAACTTTTTTTGTATTCAATACATTTTAGTTAAATTTAAATTGAAATAAAATTCAACTTTAAGTATGCTTAATGTATTTTTATGTACTAAAGTGGAACAATTTTAAGTACACTTAATGCATTTTTAATATATTATGATCTGTGACGATTTACTCATTCACTAATACACTATGATTACACTACTTTCATATTTTAAGTGCATTTATTGTGTATTAGCAATAGTCTAATTGATTTATAGTTTATTTAAAACCTATTTAAAATGACTGCAATACATAGAAATGTCATTTAAAATACTCTTTAAATATACAATGTTTCTATTGTAAATACATTTTTCGTATAATGAAAATACTTCCAAGTATACACTTAACAAATATTTTATTTGTATTTCAAAACAAACCAAAAATACATTCAATTACAATGTAGTGCAAAAATTGTAACTAAAGGTTTTGAACCTCGAGAAGTGAATTATGCAAAAAGTAGAATAATCTCAAATGAGTTAGTGCTGTCACTTCACATGACTCTGGTCTGAAGTGTCCCCTTAACGTCATTGTCTGCAAGTTGAAATAAATTTAATAGAATGCATATTACTGACCCCTTGGACCGACATTTTGATGTAAAGAAATTAATTTCATTAATTTTTTTCAAAGTTCTTCCCTTTGCTGATTTCAGCCTCAAATCCATAGGCAAAAATTCAATATTTCTCTCCCACACACCTAATTTTCCAAACTTGTAGACAATAACATCAAGCATATCCTCAGAGTGAGCGGCATCTGAAAAGAGCAGCCCTCTCGGAGCTTAGAAGCACATTAAGAACTGCTGGACAAGAGATAAACTGAACACATTAATCACCACTTTTTGTCAAAACTTATGTGGTGTTGCTTGGTACCTGGTAGCATGAAAACAAATGTACAAATAAATTTTTTTTTTTTTTACCCTTTTTGGCAAACAGCCCTCAACAATGGGTAGAAAAAGAAACAATCAGACCTTACACGAAACATTTATGGCCTCTTATGTGAAAAATGTTCATTGTTGCACTTCCTGCGTAGTGCAGCTCGCACCTCAGACACTGTGGTTCCGGGAAACTCCTCAATCACCGCGTCTGCAAAAGAAAACTTACTTAATACAGATTTTAAGTATATCTATAAACCATGTTTTTGTACTGCTATGTACTAAAATGTATAAGGAGATCGTTTCACATGACAAATCACCTAAGACAAGGAAAGAATTAGTTTTATTCACTCTACATGCTCTATAGTTTAAAGGTATGTCTGGTTACACAGTTGAAATTACCTGTAATGGCCTGCACCTTGGCTACATCAAGCTGGCTTTTGGTCATATCTCCTCTTCCATTTCTCCTGGTAAGTGTGGAATTTGCTAGAGTGTCCTTTGAAAAAATCAGAACGGCCAGTTCTTGTGCGAAAACAGTCATCCTTGTGCGGTTTAAACGTAGGAAAGACCTTTTGGAAACAGCCACCGACTTCCCAGGTAAGAAGTGCTGTACAGATAAAGACAAAGTGACATTGTGTGTTACACACTTTTGATTCAAACACATCAATTTTAAGCAAACATATTGTATACAATTTGATATGAAATGAAACTTACCATCTCCCCTTCACTCTCTGATGAAGACATTGCCGATGACATAGAAATTGACATTGAATTGTGAGACGTGTCATTGAAGCATTAACTTTTGCAATGCAATCCTTCAATTTCAATGTCTCTGGGAGTTCTTCAAAAGCAGAATAAAGAAGGTAACAGCAGGATTACATAAGCCACATTTACAAATAAGAATACAAATATATTTCCATAAGAGCCTTTATACACAAAGACAGTCAATTATATCAGCCATAGTTGGCACAGCATGTTGAACCTCAATCAAAGACTACAAACAGAGAAAACATTTTTAAATAATTATAATTAAGTCCACCAAATTATAAGTACTTACCTCTGAATTGGCATCTTCAATGTCTTCAGCCTAGAAATTGACACATTAGTCATGATAGAATTTAATGTAAATACCAAGTCAAACATGGTTTTACAAAACTTACAACGTGCAAAGGGCGAGGACTGCCGATGTCAGTTTCATCACCACTATGATCAGGTGAAATCTGCCATGTGCGTCTTTTCTTTAAGAAAATAAAAATCTCATATAAATATATACAAAATGATGACTGGGATTCTTTACAGTCAAAAACACCAAGCCAACCTTGCGAATAGGGGTCTGACAATCATCTGAGCTGCTGAAAAGCTCTTCAGATGCCTCCAGCAAACGCTTTTGTGAGAGTCTCTCTTTTAGGTTTGCAAGTACTTTGTCCCTTGCGTCTTGTTGGACAGGATTTCTTGCCTTTTTCTTTGCCTAGAAAAGTAAAGTACAACAGTGGTCAGCATTTAAAGGGGAATTCCAGTCAATTTTTCTCATCTGTATCTTTGCAAGGAAAGCTCCCGAGAAAAAACATACCAGTGTGGCGGTTTGGTGTAAACCCCCACAAACAGACTGGACAGACACAGCGCTCGGCTAGAGCAATTAACAGAACAGTGAAATGTGTATTAATGTCTACAGACAGACCCGTTTCTTCTGGCTCACTTCTGTGATGTTAATGTTGCTTTTCATGCATTGTGTTCATGCGTCCTGTCCTTACTGTGACCTAGGGACCGAGATCAATATGTCTCTCAAATGCAAATGTGTCTCTCAATATGTCCCTCAAATGCCATATCTGCTGTGAGCAGGTCTCGCTCTGCCTGTGGCTGTCTCTTGCATCTGTGGATCAGAGTCATTAGCACATCGTTGTGAAAGCTTAGCAGAATGTCTCCCCGGCGGCCTGCCGCGGCGGGGGGCCCTGGCCAACTGTACCTGTTCATCAGCTAACACAAAAGCAGGTTTGAGTCTGTTAATGCAGACTAATTCCCTCCTGTCTCCCAAATCGAGCAAAAAATGCTTTTCCCCGGTTTCTAACACTCTGAACGGTCCATCATAAGGTGGTCTTAAACCTAACCTCTGTGCGTCGTGTCTAACAAAGACGAATTCTGCATTCTTTAAGGCTTTAGGCACAAAAACGCGTGGAAAACTGTGATGAACTGGACCTGGGAGGGTGTTTGATCCTGCGTCGCTCTGCAGCAGCTGAGCGGGGGGGCGATCTGGTGCGAGGTTCTCAGGAAGGAATTCTCCCGGTAACCGGAGAGGTTGGGCGAAGACAAGTTCGGCTGGAGAGGCCTGCAAATCTTCTTTAGGTGCTGAACGCAACCCTAATAAAACCCATGGAAGCTTATCAACCCAATTTGTGTCCGTGAGAGCCGCTCTGAGGGCTGCTTTCAATGACCGGTGAAAGCGTTCGCACAAACCGTTGGCTGGGGGTTATACGCAGTTGTGCGATGAATTTTCACCCCCAGGCTGAGTGCCATGGATGACCAGAGCTCGGAAACAAATTGGGGTCCTCTGTCAGACGTTATGTCTGACGGGACTCCAAAGCGCGCGACCCAAGCCGTTAAAAAAGCGCGCGCAACGTCTGCTGCTGTTGTTGACGCCAGGGGAATCGCCTCTGGCCAGCGCGTAGTGTGGTCCACCATAGTTAGAAGGTGTGTGAACCCCTGTGACAGCGGGAGGGGTCCCACCAAGTTGACATGCACGTGGTCGAAGCGTTTGGCTGGGATGTGAAAAGGTTCTAGAGGGGCCCGCGTGTGCTTGTGTACCTTTGCTCTTTGACACGCTGTGCAGGCTGCGGCCCATTCTTTGACCTGTTTACGCAGCCCCAGCCAAACAAACTTCTCTCCCACCATTTTGATCGACGCGTGAACGCCCGGGTGTGCCAGCGAATGTATTAAGTCAAAAACACGGCGACGCCACGCAGCCGGGACTACGGGGCGGGGGTGCCCCGTGGAGATATCGCAGATTAGGGGGGGGCATACCTCTTTGGTGCACCCTGTGCTCCAACCTTAGCCCTGTTGGCCCAGACTGGAGCGCGCGCATGTCCGCATCGTTAACCTGCTCGGCGGCCATGGCTGCATAATCTAACCCAACGCAGACCGGGGCTGTGAGCGCTTCCGCGCCGCAAGCCTGGCCCGAGTCTACAGCCACCGAGTCTGCCCCCTGGGGGCCTGACAGTGCAACTGCGCGCGAGAGACAATCTGCTACTACATTGTGTTTACCCGCCACGTGTTGAATGTCGGTGGTAAACTCCGAAATTGCGGCCAGCTGTCTCTGTTGTCAGCCCGACCAAGGCTCTGAAATTTTAGCCATTGCAAAAGTTAATGGTTTATGGTCTACAAACGCGGTGAAACGGTGCCCTTCCAACCAGAACTGGAAGTGGCGGATGGCCAAATGCAGGGCTAAAAGCTCCCTATCAAACGCGCTGTATTTACGCTCGTTATCGCGCAATGTTTTGCTGAAAAACGCAAGTGGTTGCCAGCTCCCTGCTACCAGTTGCTCGACAACCGCTCTCACTGCCACGTCGGAAGCGTCCGTGGTTAGCGCCATGCTAGCTGCTGGCACCGGGTGTGCCAATAACGCAGCGTTCGCGAGGGCCGATTTGACCTGTGAGAAAGCGCGCTCCCGGTCCGTGGACCACTCGACCTTAGATGCAGGTTTTTGTTTCTTTAATGCCGCGTACAATGGGTGCATGAGCCGTGCTGCGTTGGGGAGGAAACGGTTATAAAAATTGACCATCCCCAAAAATTCTTGCAGTGCCTTCACTGTCTGTGGTTGGGGGAAATCCGTTATCGCGCGCACTTTATCCGGCAGCGGGACCACACCCTCTGGAGACACGCGGTGTCCCAAAAAATCGATTTGCGCTACCCCGAATTGGCATTTCGCTGGGTTAATGATCAGCCCGTGCTCTGTCAGCCTCTGAAAAACGGCTGTGAGGTGGCATTCGTGCTCGGCTTCGGATGCACTGGCTACCAAAATATCATCCAAATAAGCGAACACGAAAGGGAGGTCGCGCAGCACTGCATCCATCATGCGTTGGAACGTCTGCGCAGCGCCTTTGAGGCCAAAAGGCATGCGCAAAAACTCAAAGCCCGAAAGGGGTTATTACTGCCGTTTTGGGTATGTCTTGCACGCGGACTGGAACTTGGTGATAACCGCGCACCAAATCTATTTTGGAAAAGATGCGCGCCCCCGCCAAATGTGCCGAAAAATCCTGGATGTGCGGAATCGGGTAGCGGTCGTGTGCTGAAGCATTATTTAGTCTGCGGAAATCACCGCAAGGGCGCCACAAGCCGTCAGCCTTGGGCACCATGTGCAGGGGTGACGACCAAGAGCTGTTCGAGTGCCTAACAATGCCCAGTTTTTCCAAGTTGGCGAATTCCTCGCGCGCGATGGCCAGTTTAGCTGGGTCCAAGCGCCGAGCTTTTGCAAAAACAGGGGGGCCAGAGGTAGTTATGAAATGCTCGACCCCGTGTTTGGCAACTGACGCTGAAAATGTTGGGACCGTGAGTGTTGGGAACTGGTTGAGTAATGCATGAAACTTACCACCTGCAGCTGTGACATTGGGATGTGCAGAAGGCAGGGCCACCTGAGCTGTGCAGGAGATAGAGTAGAAAGACAGTGCATTTACAATACGTCTATTAGCAAGATCAACTAACAAACTGTTTGAGCATAAAAAGTCAGCACCTAGCATGTTGTTGTTAACTGCAGCTACAACGAAGGTCCACTCGAAGGTGCGCCTGTGGAGGGACAGGAGGACCGTCTTCTCCCCATAGGTTTTGATCGTGGAGCCGTTCGCCGCTAACACCAGGGGTCCGCTGGCAGGCGTCAGCATGTCCGCGTAGGCAGGCTTGACAAAACTTAGCTGGGAGCCTGTGTCCACCAGGAATTCTTTCCCTGAATTCGCGTCTGTCACGAAAAGCAGCTTGTTCTTCGTGCCAAGAGTCGCAGCTGCTACCGGCTCCCGGTCTTGGCGTTTCCCTGGCGCTGGTACCGGCACGGTGGGACGCATCTACGCGCTCTCTCGGCGAAGCGCCAATGGTAGAAACAGAGGGTGTTGTCAGCCCCGCTTCTCCTGGCCTCTGCCGCTGCTGCCGTCAGTGGATCCGGTGCCGCAGCCTCTGGTCTCCCCTCGTCTCGCGGGGGGGCGTTCAGCTCTGCCGCTGCCGTCTTGGCTGCGTGCCGTCTATGGGCGTCGATGAGCCGCTGCGCCTCCTGGCCCAGCTCGTGGTAGTCACGGTTGTTGAGTAGCTGTGAGCTGGCCAGGGTGACTCTCACTGCTGGCGGGAGCGTTCTGAGGAAGAGGTGGGCGAAGATAAAGCTGTCGTCATCCTCGCCTCTCAGGCTCATCATCTTCGCCATCAGATCTGCCGGCCTGTCTGCTTCCCCTTCTGTCAGCGCCAGGAGCTTCTCTGCTCGCTCTCCCAGCGAGGGAGTGAAGGCTCGAATGAGGGCGGCTTTCAGTGCGCCATACTTGTCGTCTCGGGGCGGGTGGTTGGTCAGGCTCTCCACCCGCTGCACTGTGAGGCTGTCCAGCTTCGCGACGACATGGTAGAACCTCGTTGCGTCCGCTGAGATTCCCCGAAGGTGGAACTGCACCTCCACAGTGGTAAACCAGGAGCGCGGGTTATGTTGCCAGAAATCGGGCAGCTGTAGTGTGGTAGCTGCGTTAACCCGGTTGGCTCCTGAAGAGTCCGGTGCGGAAAGCCCGCCGTCACCGGCCATGGTTTGTCGTAGGTCACCAGTGTAGAGGATGCCTTCACAAACGAGACTGAGTTTATTTCTCAGGAAAGGTTTATTTGCAGTCTCATCCTCTAACAAAGCAAGTATCTCAACAAAAGAGACAGGACAATCTTTCCTCACAGCTCTTATACCCCCAGAGACACAAAACCCCCAACATCAAATATCACACCCTCAACCCACAGTCCTTCAGTAAACATATAGCCTCCGAGGCTCGTTGGCGTCTCTATTGTCTCTTCCGCCTCGGGGGCTCCTGCTGGGACATTCTCTCTGACTTCCCGTCTCTCCAGAAACCACTTCACACCTGCCGAGGTCTCTGCCGGGTCAGGTCCTTTTGGACGTTTGAAGTCTCTAGAGTATGCACCGTCATGCCTACTAAATACATGTGAGAGAAAATGCGTACCATACAAGCATGCCATATATGCGCCCTAAATGTGCGCCATATTTGATGTATTGTTGTAGTTGGGTATATATGCTGCAACTCTGTAATGCAAACTTCTCTCATTCTGATTCTGCAACTGCTGCTGCAGGACACAGACATTGTGTCCTCCTTCTCTGAGAGCCGTGGGCTCGCTCCCGGCGCGCATGCACGGCGCCGGGAGCGGAGCTCGTGAAGGTGGTATGATTCAATAAACCAACTAAAAACACCATTGCTGCCTTTATTTTATCATGCCGCTGCACTGGTGACCCCGAAGACGCACACGCTTTGTGCGACGCAGCCTTCTGGTCTGGACATCCACGCGGAACCGGCCGAGGGACACAAGACGTCTCCTCCCTCTCGCCGCCCCAACGCACCATGTCCTGAAGGCAGAAAAGAACACGCTGCCAGTGAACGCTTCACTGGTTACCCCGAACATGCACACGTTTTGTGCAAAGTAACCTTCTGATCTGGACAGCTGCACTGGTGACCCGTTCTTCAGGATGAGATCTGCACGTCTGAGATCTGCTCATCCATGCTGGACCGGCCGCGCTCACAGTTCCTCCACACGAGAGCGCAAGCACCTCGTCCCCTCTCCACGACGGCGTCCTCCATGGCCGGCGGAGAACGCAACACGTGGACCTGAACACACCACGGCCGAGCGGTGCCAAAGATCGTCTATTCCCTCCCGCCGCTCCAACGCATCTGCACGAGCCTGAGGGACAAAAGATCGTCTATTTCCTCCCACCGTTCCAACGCACCATGGCCAAGCTGCAGCCACAGCCCAAACCTGGATTTTATTGGCGCCGTCTGTGCCGATCTCCACCAAGATTCTGCACCCTGACTCGCCACTCCAGCGGCCCCACCCACGCACAGAAACCCCCGCGCGCGCCACCGGGGAGTTACGAGGACGGCACACCACGCACGGGACAATAACGGCTTCACTGACCGCCTTCCTTCTGCTGCACACTGGCCCTTCAGGCTTGCTTGTACACACTGAGGCCCGCAGCTTGCTCACTGGATTTTTTGGTCTTAGCCACGGCACACAAGGGGAATTCAGCTGTCTGCAGTTCCCGAGGCTTTAGAGTTGCGCCTGCCCTAAAGTCAACACGCCAGTCCCTCTGCTTTTATTTTTTTTCTTACAGCCGCTCCTGCTTTTCTTCAAGGCCACGAGAGGAGTCAGAGACAAATTTTTCTTCTTGTGATCTCCGCACGCGCAACGGGACAGCCCCTCGACGTCGCGGAGCAGCAAGCAATTTTTGCGCGGCTCGGACGATTTCACCGTCCCGGTCGGCACGTACTACTCCTCTCCTCCCTCCCCCTCCGCCTGCAGCGAGCTTCTCCCACAGCTCGCTCCCATAGATGGATTATCGAGGTCCTGGCCCTCTGGGGGGGAGCGTGTGGCGGTTTGGTGTAAACCCCCACAAACAGACTGGACAGACACAGCGCTCGGCTAGAGCAATTAACAGAACAGTGAAATGTGTATTAATGTCTACAGACAGACCCGTTTCTTCTGGCTCACTTCTGTGATGTTAATGTTGCCTTTCATGCATTGTGTTCATGCGTCCTGTCCTTACTGTGACCTAGGGACCGAGATCAATATGTCTCTCAAATGCAAATGTCTCATGCCTGTTCTGTTATTTCTTTGATCATACCAACTGCTGGGGAATGCTCTTTGATGTATTGTTGTAGTTGGGTATATATGCTGCAACTCTGTAACGCAAACTTCTCTCATTCTGATTCTGCAACTGCAGGACACAGACATTGTGTCCTCCTTCTCTGAGAGCCGTGGGCTCGCTCCCGGCGCACATGCATGGCGCCAGGAGCGGAGCTCGTGACGGCGGTATGATATAATAAAACTCTGCTTAAAACCACAGCATCGCTGCTTATTTTATCATCCGCTGCACCAGTAACAAGTAGTTTGGGTCAGGCGCAGATTTTCCTTATAGTGGCTCAAACGGGGGAACATTATAACGTTATTTTACCCTCTTAACCAGTCTAAAAAAAATGTTTAATTGAATGGCCGTGGTGGCCGGGCCCTACAAATTTCACACAGTTCACGATGACAGCAGTAGCAAGTACAGAGTTGCATAAAAGTTGAACTTTATAAGCCAGCGAACATACCTCTGTTCTCTTCCGGATTCCAGTTCGGAATCATTTTTCATTTGAATCTGTCACACTGTACTCTCACAAGCTCTTTATTACCTCCGCCAGGCCGGAGGCCAGGAGGAGGTTATGTTTTTGCCAGCGTTTGTCTGTTTGTTTGTCTGTTGGTTAGCAAGATAACTCAAAAAGTTTGGGACGGATTTCAACGAAACTTTCAGGCGTTGTTGGAAATGGTACAAGGAAGAACTGATTAAATTTTGGGGATGATCCGGATCACCGTCTGGATACAGGAATTTTTTAAAGGATTCTTTAACATTGTGAGATACTGTGGGAATCATGAAATGATGAGACTGGATGATTTCTCAGTATTGATTTATTCCATCTCACGTCCCACAGCTCTCTCTCTGTCAAGAAATAAGAGGAAGAGCTGCGGAAGAGCTGTGGAAGAGCACCAAACACCACATACATTTATACCCACACATCAAACACAGAATCACATTTACATTTAATCACTCCATTTACATTTAATCACTTCAGAGTCCTCCTGGCTCTTCTGTCTGACCCCAGGAGGTCAGACCGTCCTTTCAGGCTCCCGCTCCAGATCCTTCTGACTTCCTCCCAAGTCCGCAGGTGGTCCAGACTCATTGTCCATCTGAGGCGTGATGTTAATACACACCGCAAGCTTAAAATCCTTCTATGCTTGGGTCTCTGCAGTGGAATATGTGAGCTACATAATGTTACCATTATGGGCGCTACATCACGACCATTTTCAACATGTGTGCAGGCCCAATGGAGGGCGCTGCTCGTCGTGTCTGACGAACACAAACTCCGCCTTCTTCAAAGTTTTAGGCACAAAAGCACGCGGAAAAAAGTGGTGGGCAGGGCCCAGCAGCGTGCCTGTGTTTGCGCTACGCTGCAAAAGCTGAGACGGGCAGCTGCCCGCCACCGGATTATTTGGCAGAAATTCCACGGGCAGCCATAGTGCCTGCGCAAAAAGAAGCTCTCTGCTGGGGAAGCTTCCAAATCCTCTTTTGCCGCGGAGCGCAATCCCAATAAAACCCACGCCAACCTGTCTACCTAATTTGCATCCGTCAGTGAAGCCCTCAGTGCTGCTTTCAGTGATCTATGAAAACGCTCGCATAACCCATTGGCCTGTGGGTTGTACGCGGTTATGCCATGATTTCTTTTGTTTTTTCTTTTGAATTCTTGGATGGAACATGGGTGGGCAATATAAGCTGCGGCTTCAGCCATCACACATTTCGGATAACTTATGTTGAACTTTATAATCAGAGGAGTTATTGTCTACTTTGACCTTGTTGGATTTTCTTTCCCCCTTTGTTATATTATTCACTTTCTTTTAACCTGTACTCTTAATCTATTCGAAATAAAGATTCATTCATTCATTCAATTGCAACGCCCGCAGCCTGGGAGTTTGGAAATGGAGGAGATGGACACAACACCAACACTTCAGTTTATTACCTCTGCCAAGGAGGTAATGCTTTTACTACTGAACCACTAATCCTATCATTGTCAATCCAATTGCTAGTCATATGTTTTCATGGTCAAGGAATCTGAAAACGTACACACAAACACTGTATGGGGGGAACTGTGGCACTTGGTGGAGGTCTGCGCTCTCCGAGTGCTTTTCTAGTATTTTTATTTTTTATAATATCTTATTTCACAGTTTTATTTTTATCAGTGGCTTATTTTTTAGGTTGCTACATCATTGACACTTCACTGCAGGCGTTTATTTAATTGTTTCTAAAGTAAGGATTGTGAGACCATTACCATCATATTCATTTATCTCTCAGCTGTTAAACTTCCACCATGTATTTCCCATAATACATAATATGATGTAGCAACCTCAAAATTAAGCCACTGATAAAAATAAAACTGTGAAATAAGATATTATCAAAATAAAAAAGAGCTTGTGAGAGTAGTTGACATGCATTATGTTCATGCAAACGGGTGGCTCCCTCTGCTGTTCACTGTGTGTGATACCACAGGATACAAAATGACACAGTGTGAGGGAGTCAGTCACGTGACTTTCCCAAACCAACACACTCGCTGACACAAGTCGGCTGAGGCATAGTTTTCTGCGCTGTGCGAGTTGTTTTTGGGTGGACAAAAAGCACACTTTGGATTATGGGACTGGATGATTTCGACGATTGATTTGTGTGGACTCGACTAGAAACCAGACGAGTACAGAGGTATGTTTTCTGGCTTATAAAGTTAAACTTTTATGTACTAGCTACTGCTGTCATCGTGAACTGTGTGGACTTAGTAGGGCCCAGACACCCGGACGATACAATTGAAAACATTTTTTAAGACTAGTTAAGAGGGTAAAAGAACGTTATAAGGTTTCCCGATTTGAGCCATTCGTCGGCCTCCGTCGGTCTATGATGACCATGGAAGAGAATCCTAAACGTCTACTCTGCTGGAACAGCACCGCCTGTGGCTGAACAGGCCGATGCGCGAATGACAGTCCCTGTCACACAGGTCACACTTGTGGGTGGTCTCCGTGCTGCTGGGTCTGTGGCGGTTCTTCCTGCGGGTCCTTTTTTCATCTGCTGCAGCAGTCAGTCTCTCTTCACCCACCTTGAGCTGTCTGGTCAGGGTGCCTCTCCATTTGGAGCGGTCCGTTGCAAGGTCCTCCCAGCGCTCTGTGTTGATATCCAGGGCCTTCATGTCTCTCTTGCAGACGTCTCTAAAGCGCAGCTGTGGGCGGCCAACGTCTCTCCTGCCAGTTGCCAGTTCTCCATAGAGGACGTCTTTGGGGATTCTGCCATCCTCCATACGGTGAACGTGGCCTAGCCAGCGGAGCCTGCGCTGCCTGAGTAGAGTGAACATGGAGGGAAGGCCGGCGCGGGGCAGAACTTCTGTGTTGGGCACTTTGTCCTGCCAGGATATGTCCAGGATGTGGCGAATGCAGCGCAAGTGGAAGGAGTTCAGTCTCTTTTCCTGCCGGGCGTATGTTGTCCACGTCTCACTCCCATAGAGCAGTGTGCTGATGACGCAGGCGTTGTACACTGCCATCTTCGTCTTGACAGAGAGTTTGGGATTCTCCCACACTCGTGTGGTGAGGCGAGCGAGTGTGAAGGCTGATTTTCCAATCCTCTTGTTGATCTCTGTATCAAGGGAGAGGTTGTTGCTGATCGTGGACCCCAGGTACGTGAACTGATTCACGACCTCCAGCTTGTAGTCATCAATGGTGATGGTTGGTGGTGCTTCCGTGCCTTGCGCCAAGACGTTAGTCTTCTTCAGGCTGATGGTAAGCCCGAAGTCCTTGCATGCCTGGGAGAGAAGCGGTCCATCAGGGTCTGAAGCTCCTGCTGTGTGTGGGTTGCGACTGCAGCGTCGTCTGCGAACAGCATGTCTCTGATTAGAGCCTCGCGTACTTTGGTTCTGGCTTTCAGGCGGGCGAGGTTGAAAAGCCTGCCGTCAGATCTTGTGTGCAGGTAGATTCCCTCTGTTGCTGTGCTGAAGGCATGCCTCAGGAGCATAGCAAAGAAAATCCCAAAGAGGGTTGGCGAAAGTACACAGCCCTGTTTCACTCCGCTGCGTATGTTGAATGGCTCTGAGACGTTGCCATCGTGCTGCACTATCCCCTGCATGTTGGTGTGAAACGATTCGATGAGGCTTTGCAACTTTGGTGGGCATCCTATCTTTGGCAGGATCTTGAAAAGGCCCTCTCTGCTGACCAGATCGAACGCTTTAGTGAGGTCGATGAAGGCGACGTACAGAGGCATGTTCTGTTCTCTGCATTTCTCCTGGAGTTGGCGGATGGAGAATATCATGTCTACCGTCGATCGCTCAGCGCGGAAGCCACACTGAGACTCGGGGTAGACACGTTCGGCAAGCTTCTGTAGACGAACGAGAACAACTCGTGCGTAGACTTTGCCAACAACGCTGAGGAGGGAAATGCCCCTGTAGTTGTTGCAGTCGCTTCTCTCCCCTTTGTTTTTGTAGAGGGTGATGATCTTGGCGTCCCTCATGTCCTGTGGTACGGCACCTTCCTTCCAGCACTGGCAGAGGACGTCATGCAATGGCAGCAGTAGGGCGGTCTTGCAATGCTTGATCAGGTCAGGGGGTATGCCGTCGTTGCCGGGTGCCTTGCCAGCGGCCAAGCTATCAATGGCCTTACTGAGTTAGTCAATGGTTGGCTCGGCATCAAGTTCGTCCATGGATGGCAGGCAGTCGATGGCATCAAGGGCTGACGGTGTCACGGTGTTCTGTCTAGAGTAGAGGTCGGAGTAGTGTTCCACCCATCTCTCCATCTGCTTGTTCTTCTCTGTGATCATCTCCCCAGTGGAAGATTTGAGGGGGGCCGTCTTGCTCTGAGCCGGACCAAGTGCTTTCTTGATGCCATCGTACATACCACGGATGTTCCCTGTTACGGCAGCGGTTTGAATGTCTTGGCTGAGCTGAGTCCAGTACTCGTTGGCACAGCGCCGAGCAGTCTGCTGAACTTTGCTTCTCGCAGCCCTGAGAATCTGGAGATTCTTCTCGTTTGGGTACTTCTTGTACTCAGCAAGTGCTGAGCGCTTGGCTTCAATGACGGGGGTCATCTCGGTCAACTTGGCATCAAACCAGTCCTGTGACTTCGAGGTCTTCCTCCCAAAGGTAGCCAAGGCTGTGTGGTAGATGGTGTTTCGTAGCTCTTCCCACTTCTGCTTTGCAGATTCTCCTCCTTGTGGTACACCAAGTTCCTTCTCAAAGGTGGAGGCAAACTGCTCAACAAGTTCTGGTTGGGCCATCTTGCTGATGTCAATCCGTGCCTTTCCAGGTTGTCTAGCACGATGGAATTTCTTCAGCTGCAGCTTGACCTTGCAACACACCAATGAATGGTCTGTGTCGCAATCTGCACTCTGGAACGAACGGGTGATTAGCACGTTCTTCAGTGAGGTGCGCCTGGTCATGATCAAGTCTAGCTGGTGCCAGTGCTTTGAGCGCGGATGTTGCCAGGAAACCTTGTGTTGGGGCTTGGTCTTGAAGAACGAGTTTGTGATGCACAGATCGTGATATGTGCAGAACTCGAGCAGCCGCTGTCCGTTGTCGTTCATTCTGCCCACGCCAAAAGGTCCAAGACAGGAGGGCCAGGAGTCGTGGTCAGCACCCACTCTGGCATTGAAGTCTCCAAGGAGAATGAGTTGTTCAGAGTTGGGGATGATCCTGACAGTTGTTGCGAGATTCTCGTAGAACTCGTCTTTTGCCTCTGGTGTGGCTGTCTGTGTTGGGGCATACACACTGACGAGGGTGACTGGGCCTTCAGTGGTGTTCAGGCGGAGGGTGAGGAGTCGTGCAGAGCCAGTGCTGCCCGGTTCCACCATCTTCAGCAAAGTGTTCTTCACTGCGAAGCCCACTCCGTGTTCCCTGTGTTCGTCACTGCCCTTTCCCTGCCAGTAGAACGTGTAGTCCTTCTCTCTCAGTGTGCCTGCATCAGCTAACCGTGTTTCCTGGAGAGTGGCGATATCCACTCCCAGTCTCTTCAGCTCATTATTGATGATGGCAGTCTTCCTGGTGTCGTTGATGTCCTTGAGGTTAGCAGCGAGTCCTGTCATCATAGTGCGGACGTTCCAAGTTCCCAGTTTTAGAGTTGGTCTCTTTTGTTTTATTGTCTTGCCTGGTGCGAAGGTTCTCAGCCTGCTGTTTGGATTTCTCCTTATCCCCATGCACCCAATGAGGAAAGCAAGCTGTGGCGGGACAACACCTTATTGGCTGGGGGCTGCCCAGCTTGAGGCGGGCGGTAGCTGTCCAGTGAGATCTGATGATCCCTCCCACCGTCGGGAACAACCCCTGGCGCCACGCTCTACGCCAATTGAGCAGTGGCTTATAACCGGTAACTGTCATTCCCCGTGTTTTGTCTACGCCAAAGGCGAAGCTGGAGTGTCCTCTCCAGTGATCCGGTGTTCTACCTTCCAGCGTTGGGCGTTGGTAGGATTCAAGCCTGGGCAGGAAGATATGGAGGACAAGATGTTTCCCATGCAGCATGTCCCCCCTCTCCACGTCACTGATGAATCCAAAGGAACAGCAGGGCTGCTACAGTTTGGCACCAGCGCCGTTGCAGGAGCTGCCAGAACGATGTTGAGCACAACATAGAACTGCCTTAGGGGCTCCGACTCCGGATTTTTCCTCAGGGTTGACTCCCGAAGCCTTTCCCGTGACCGGGTATGCCGCAAGGCAGCAGAGGTTTGAAATCAGGGTTTACCTTCCCCTAGATGGGCTACCTTCCCAGGTTGACGAGCCACCATCTACCCGAAGCATCTGGTTTTAAGGCGCCAGAGATCCGCCCTCGCCCCTTCTCCTATTAGTAAAAGCAGTTCCGCCAGGCTTAGAGACTAAACCACACGGGCAGGCTAGGAGTTGGACTTAGTTGTCAGAGGCTTTTCGAGACGCACGCCATAAGGAGGATTTTATGAGCACTGGGAGCTTAACCCCAGTGCCGCTCCTGGCTATGACAACCTTGGAACCACTTTCACTAGTACTAACCCTCTATTCTAAGGGCCTATAGGAAACAGATATCTAGGGACAATTTGGAACAGCCAATTAACCTAACAAGCATGTCTTTGGATTGTGGGAGGAACCGGAGTCCCCGGAGTAAACCCACGCAGCACAGGGTGAACATACAACCTCCACACAGAAAGGTTCCAACCCCTGCCAGCCTGTCTTGTATTTCTTAAATTAGACTGGAGCTTTGAATAGAAACGGGTGAATCATGGAGGAAAGATGTTGATCACCGCCAAGTGGCATGCTCATGTGGTTATGTGTCATTAACCACTAAGCTAAGCTCTGGCTGAGCATTTTTATATCTGCATTATTAATATTTTTAACACAAGTCAAGCGACTGTGCTAGTCTGGTCTCAAACTAGGTGACTATAGTATGTTGCCATTTGGTCAGAGCGGTTCTGTATCACTTGACTGACATGGAGAGAGGCCTTAGTTTTCAGAAAGTGAAACCCTTGGCAGTTCCGCCAGGCTTAGAGACTAAACCACACGGGCAGGCTAGGAGTTGGACTTAGTTGTCAGAGGCTTTTCGAGACGCACGCCATAAGGAGTATTTTATGAGCACTGGGAGCTTAACCCCAGTGCCGCTCCTGGCTATGACAACCTTGGAACATTTGAGCCACTATGAGGAAAATCTGCGCCTGACCCAAACTACGCGTTACCAGCATGTTTTTTCTTAGGGTTTTGGCTTTAAGTAGCTTTCCTTGTAAAGACGCAGATGAGATGCCTGAAAAAAAATGACCGGAATTCCCTTTAAATTTATAACATCTATCACTGCCATACATGTGAACCTAGTATATTATGTATGTAACATTAGTATGTTATTACTATGTGTGTAGTCAGTACAGTGCCTCCTCAGTAAGTTTAGGCTGCATTGGGAGTTACAGTTACAAATATTTGATTTGTTCAAAAACGTCACATTACTGCTCCATTACTATTACGTTTAATACATTTTTACAAATCCCTAGTGAACAGTTTTGTAAGAATGGCAAAACAGTATTCTACATTAGAGACTTACCTGGCTAGCACTTCCCTGTCCTTTGCGTGCAATGACTGGTGTGGCCCAAATGTCTTGTCCCAGTATAAACTGATTCTTTTTGTGAATCGAGTCTTTGAAAGAATCTGCAAACATTAATTATACACATACATTAATTACACATCTTATGTCTCTCTAATATACAAAATAATATTTTGCTGGGAACTTGCCTCCAAAAAGTAAAACTTTAACTGCCTCCGTTTTGCTAGGCTCCTTCCTTGAAGGACATTTCAGTTCTAACCAATTTTCATCATCCAAATCTGGTCGTGATTTTATTTGAATAAAGTTACCATTACTACCAACTATCAAAGATGTACTTTTGACCTTCACAACCTCATTGTGAAAGTAGAACAACGCAAATTTGTAAGCCATCGTCATTTGAGTAAATTGTTGTTTTTCAAATAAAAAGTAAAATGGCGGCGGCTACGTACTGGGTGCGCAACCCACATACGCATGTGCTCAAGCCCAAGGGTTCTCATTGGCTGTGGCGAAAATTCCTCAAGACCAGCTGTTTTCATTGGCTGTAGAGAGAACGACTATTAAACTTGTTTTGAGGCATCCGTCGGTCATTTAATGGAGTTTCAGTGGCAGAGCACGTTTTTCTCGCAGTTTAGTGTTTACAGCCGAATTTGTTTTTATTGATTTTGTATCAGCACTGGAATTCGAGTTTCTACTCTTCACTGGGAGCTAACTAACCATGGTGCCTCGTCTGCTTAAAGCACACTTAAGTTCGAGTGCATGGTGTACACCGAGGACAACCAAACACCGCAAGGTTAAGCTGAGAGAGGTAAGAAAATGAGTGTGTGCATGTACTTTTGTCATTTCAATAGCAGAAATTTATTTGTTGTGCTGGATGTTTCATAATTCTCATGTAGAGAAAATCCTTACACATTACATTTTATGTTCTAATAAATGGCGTTACCAGTCAGTTACAGAGCGCAGTTTGCTCTTGACGTTAGCCCGCAATGGACGTTAGCAACGTTAGCATCACACAGAAAACAATCCATTTCATAATGGCAGCGGTTCAACCGCTGTACAGGAGCTTAAAGACCGACATCGGGCGGACAGCAGAGGTAAACTAAAGGGTTAAGAGCGCCAGAAATGTAGATATATTGTAGTTGGGTGTTTTTATTCACTTCCACTACAAGGCGCCGCCATGTTTTTTTTCCCCTAACTCGGTTGAGGTAAATCTGCCCCGAGTTTCCAGGTCGGAATTACAAGGTTAGTGCGCGTTCCAGTTGAAATGTACTGCTCGAAGCTCGGAAATTCCGACCTCCGAGGACAAGTGGAACGCAGCAATTGTACCATGGTATGCCTAAACTGCATATGACATATTAGACACCTAATTTCACAAAACGTAGATAAAGCTATTACATTACAAGATTACCCTTCCTTTTTTTTTTTTACATACATATGGCAATAAAAGACAATTTTTAAGTGAAAAAAAAATACTTGAGTATTGTTCAAAAAGCTCTGAAAATGACACAGGAAAGGAATACATTGTTACTGTTAACAAAAAACCCTGATGTAAAAGAAAAAATATAAACAAAAATACTCTAATTAGAACATAGTAGCTGAGATAATAAAATAAAAGTAGAAATGTAACTAATAAATAGCTGCTAAAACGAGCTCAACTGAGCACTCCAACTGCTGTTTACTGAGCTAGCCTCCTCCTATGTCATCACTTCTCGTTGATAAGGACATATTTCCATTGTTTTAACCAGAGATTTTAACTTCCAGTCACAGTTTTCTTCATAAAATTACATTTTAAAGATAAGAAACTGATTTTTACCTTACCACAGGTATAATCCAACCAAAAGAAATATTAAACGTTGTCATATGCACTTTACATAAAATCGCTTTTATATGATTATTTGTTGAATGATAAAAGTTAGTCTAAAACATCAATTTACCATAATGTTTATGCTATATTTGCTAATTAACTTTGATTTATTGGCAGGTCAAAGGAAAATCACATTATAAGAAATATTTGATTTAACAATCTGCATTGCCTAGGACATCCACATACAGAAGAAAGTTGCTAAGAGAGGTAAGCAAATTAATAATAATAATAATTACTCTGTTTTGTGCCTAATTTTACTACACAATAAAATGTGTTTCAGAATAAAGCGTGCAACATTCAAAACCAACAAGAAGAGGAGGATTTCATGTCAAGTACACAGAATCACAGACACCCAGAATCTGAGAACGTCTTAATACAAGGATGCATAGATAGCCGCACAGAAGATGACTATGGACAAAACCCAGAAAGGGAAGATGAGGAAAGTGAACCAGACAGTGAAGAACATGAAAATGATCATGAGCATTTGCAAAACACAACAGATGGAGTTCAAGAAGGGATGGAATATGAACATTCTGGACATCATGAAAGCCTTGAACAATCACCTAGATTAATGGAGGTAACGCCAAATTTATAAACAATATGAAAATAAACTTTGGTGTGTTATGAACATATTATAATTATTTTTTTGTCCATTTCAGCAAAGAGATGACCTTGTGTATTCAGGGAGCTCTTCTTACAAAAGGAGAGAGCCTTTTCCTGATCATGGCTTACACACTTCGGCACAATTTGAGTGGAGTTGCTCTTCAGGATCTTCTGACACTTTTTAATCAACATATACCTGGACTGGTACCAGCAACCTCATTCATGTTCCATAAAGCTTATGGTGAGTTTGGAGAGTACCAGCCACATTTTTACTGCACTGACTGTGAGAGTTACTTGGGACCTAGAGAAAATGCATCAGAAATGTGTTCTTCATGCCAAACTGAAATAGACCTGGACAAGAACATTACTAAAGGTTCTTTTTTTCTTGTAATGAACACGTCAAACCAAATTGTGCAAGTTCTTGAAAGATGCAAATTACAAGCAATGAAACCAACTGATGGAATAATATCAGATATACAGTGTGCAAATGAATACAAGAGACTAAAAACAAGTGGAAGATTTGGACCAGATGACGTGTCACTGTTGTGGAATTGTGACTGCATACCTGTTTTTAAAAGTAACAATGTTCAGTCTTGGCCGATCCAGTGTCAGATTATTGAGCTATCACCTAAAGATAGGCAACAAAACATCATTGTACCATGCCTATGGTTTGGAAAGAGCAAACCAAGCATGGTGACTTATTTTAACTGCTTTTGTATCTGAACTTAAAGGTCTCGAAGAAGTTGGAGTTACTTGGAGGGACAGTGACAATGTTCAACATAAAAATAAAGTGCATGCTTTAATTTGTTCTGCGGATTCAGTAGCCAGACCTCTTCTGAAAAACACCAAACAGTTTAATGGGAAATATGGCTGTGACCTTTGCCTCCACCCTGGAGGTGGTCCTTATTTGTGGAAGACACCAGAACCAGCTTTACGTACTGCTGAAAGCCATTTTGAGCATGCCATGCAAGGAACGAGTGCTGAGCCTGTGTTTGGTGTAAAAGGACCAACACCACTGATGGAGCTACAGAGCATGAACATGGTGACCTCCTTCATTCCAGATTATCAACACAGTGTCTGTCTGGGTGTTACCAGGCAGATCACATCTTTATGGTTTGACAGTAAACACCATAATCAAGAATGGTACATTGGTTCAAAGGTCAGAGATGTGGACAAGGAGCTTCTTGAAATCAGGCCACCAGTGGAGGTCACACGAGCACCGAGATCAATAAATGAAAGAAAGTTCTGGAAAGCATCAGAATGGAGAGCATTTTTACTTTTTTATGCTTTGCCTGTTCTTAACAATATTTTAAAGAAGTACCTTAATCATCTATTTTTGCTTGTTTTTGCAATCCACACACTTCTTCAGGATACCATCTCAGTGAAGCATATTGATGTTGCAGAAAAAGCTTTGCGTAAATTTGTGTTTGAATTTCAAAGACTTTATGGTGCTGTCAATACATCGTACAATGTTCATTTGTTGATGCATTTGGGATCAAGTGTTCGCAGCTGGGGGCCTTTGTGGGCAACATCTACCTTTCCGTTTGAATCTTTTAATGGGACATTACTGACATTTTTCAGTGGGACAACTCATGTTCCGATTCAGATGGTAAAACTATTCCTCAGGTGGAGAGGACTTTCAAACAAGGCAAAATCTGTGATGAAAAATGCTAGTGACATGTTAAAGACTTTTTTGACAAACTCCAAGGCATCTCTTCTTCAGTTAAGTCCAGTTATTTTCAATGTGGTGTCAGAGGACTTGGATGCCCCAAAAAATGTGACATATCTGTATTGCAAAGAAAAGCTTTACAACTTTACACTGGCATTGTGATGAATACTGGTTTGTGTTATGATCATTTCACCTGTAACGGGGTTATTTATCATTCTTACAATAACACAACTCTGAAAAAGAGAACTAACTCTATTGTACAGTTAAGTGATGGACGATTTTGTGAAATATCAACACTTATTGATTTTCCTAATGTCTCTCTTGTGAATGGTGGCATATGTGTGTTGGTGAAAGAGCTGAAGAGTACTAAAACCATTTTTTGGCAAGATGCACAGTTAAAGATACATTCTACGTTTATTACTGAAGTGTCAAGGACCAATAATGTATTTGCTGTGGACCCCCTGTCACTAAAGCATAAATGTGTAATGTTAAGTTGTCTTAACAAGTTCTTTGTTGTCCCCCTTCCAAACAATATTGAACGAGATTGAAGTATCTTAAAAATAAAATATTAATCTGTTTCAATTATACATTGTAATTATTTGTATATTTTTGAAAAATGCTTAGTGTTTTAAGCGTACCAAAAATATGTACTGATTAATACATTTTCATTCATGTTCATACATGCAATTAAAACTGTAAATACTCACTTATGTACTTTGAAATAAGTCAAAGAATAGTGTAATGTATTAAATGTATTGAAAGTATGCAACAAAATACAATTTTAGCTAAATATTACTTTAATATATTTATTGTATTATATAAAAATATATACTCAAAGTATGCATAAAATATACTTTAAATGTATAATGAAATATTTGAGTAGAAGTATATTTCCAATTAGATATATATATTTTATTTGAAATATATATTTCAAATAATATATTTCAGTATAGTGTATTAAAAAAATACTTATTACAAAGTATGTTTTAAGTACAGTTACATACAGTGGGGCAAAAAAGTATTTAGTCAGCCACCAATTGTGCAAGTTCTCCCACTTAAAAGATGAGAGAGGTCTCCAATTTTCATCATAGGTATACCTCAACTATGAGAGACAAAATAAGAAAAAAAAAATCCAGAAAATCACATTGAAGCATTTTTTTTTGTAACTTAGATTTTTATTCATTTTTCATCATATATAATGTATTCAGATCACATTCTACATTTAAAAAACAAAGGGGTTAGGGTAGGGAAAAAGAAAAAAAAAATAAAAATAAATAAATAAAAAATAAAAGGGGGGGGGACAAATGTTGGAGCATCAAGTTTTTAGTTTCCATCTCTTAATTCTTCTGGTTTTTTCAGTGTCTTTGGTTATTCTTTCAATTTCTGCCTCGTTGTTGCACTTTGTAGTGTGTCCATTTCCGCCATTTTTTCTCCCATATTCCTTCTTGCATTCTTCGTCGATATGTTAGTTTTTCCATCATACGTATGTCCTCAACAATGTCAGTCCATTGTTCTTGGTCAGGAAGAACTTCTGATCGCCATTTTTTTGTGATAGTTTTTTTACATGCAATCAACAAGATTTTAACTAGATATCTGTCCTCAGCCTGTATAACATTGTCTTTTTTAAGATCACATAAGTACATCAGGTTACAGTTCATTGGTATATTATATCCTAATATCCTCTGTATTGTCACATGCATAGATTTCCAAAATGATGATATTTTGTAGCATTTCCAAAACATATGTGAGTGGTCTGCATTTTGAGCCCCACATCCCCTCCAGCATAAAGATTGGGTATTTGTATATTTTCCTTGAATCTGTGGTGTAATGAAAAAGCGAATCAGGTTTTTCCATCCAAATTCCCTCCATGCCCTTGAATTTGTTGATGTGTGTTGTGTTTTCCATATTTCCTGCCAGCTTTCTTCTGTTATGTTTAAATTGAGCTCTTTCTCCCATTTCTCCTTTATATAGTTACTTGTATGATTGTTTGTCATAAGTTTCTGATATAGTTTTGAAATAATTCTTATTTTATTTCCTGCATATGAGCTTAAAATAAGTTGTATAATCTCGTTCACATCTGTTTGGAGGTTATGCCTCACATCTGTTTGGAGGTTATGCCTTATGTTATGTCTCAATTTTTGAATTCAGATCCATATTTAAGATTGACCATCTATCAATATCTTTTTTTATTTCTTGTTCCAACCTATCATAGTTTGCTTTATATATTTTGCTTAGGTCTTTAGGTATGTTCACTCCAAGGTATTTTATTTCTTTTTGGTTCCAGTTTAGTTTGATCTTATCAGTTATCTGGTTTAGAGGGTTATAGTGGAATGTCAGTATTTGTGTTTTTGTTATGTTTATCTTGTATCCTGATAATTTTCCAAAATTTTCTATCAAGTTCATCATTTCCATTATTGATTTATCTGGTTGTTCAAGGTAAACTATAATATCGTCTGCAAATAGCCCAATCTTGTGTTCCGCCCCCTTTATTGTTACACCTTTTAATTTCTTATTTTGTCCTATCGCTTGAGCCAATGGTTCTATGAACAGAGCAAACAAGGTGGGCGATAAGCAGCATCCCTGCCTAGTTGATCTTTGTATATTTACTTTGTCTGTTAAGCTACCGTTTATCTTGATTCTTGCCACAGGTTCTTGATATAGCGTCCTTATGCATTGTACTGATTTTTCGTTAAATCCAAAGCGCTCCAGTACACTATATAGGAATTTCCAGTTAACCCTGTCAAATGCTTTTTCTGCGTCTAAACTCATTATTACTGCGCTTTTCTTTTCTTTATGTATTTGGTCAATTATATGTATTGTTCTCCTGATATTGTCATGTGTTTGGCGTCCCTCTATGAATCCAGTTTGATCATCTTCTATCAATTCCGTCAACAATGTCTTTATTCGTTTACATATAATTGTTGTGTATATTTTATAATCTACATTTAATAAAGAGATTGGTCTATAGTTTCCGCATTGTTCTTTATCTTTCCCTGGTTTTAAAATAACTGAAATGATTGCTTCGTTCCATGATGGAGGTATTTTGTTGTTGTTCAGCGTCCAATTAAATGACTTTAGGAGTTGTGGCGTGAGTTCTTCTATAAACAGTTTATAAAACTCAGAGGGGTATCCATCACTACCTGGTGATTTACCGTTTTTAAGTGACTTAATCACATCTCTGATCTCTTGTGTTGTTATTTCTGCTGTTAGTTTTTCATTTTGTTGATTTCCTATTGATGGCAAGTCCAATGTGTCTAGAAATTTTTTGATATCTTTAGTATTTGTTTCTTCAGGTTGGGAGTATAGTTCTTGGTAGAAATTATGGAAAATTTCTTCGATGTTTTCTGGGTTAACTGTGGTTTTATTTGTGGTGGGGTCTTTAATCTTGTATACATTATTCATTGTTTGTTGTTTTCTTAACCGTTTTGCCAGCAGTTTTGTGGCTTTTGGCCCCGTTTCATAATATTTTTGCTTTAGATATCTATTTTTCCTTTCAATTTCATCCATTTGTGTTTCTTTTATCTTTGTTTTTTCTTCTTTAATTTCTTGATATATTTTTGGATCATTTGTGCTTTGATGTTTACGTTCTAATTCCCTCAGTCTCTCACATCTTTGTTCATACGCTTCCAGTTTAGTCTTATTTGCTTTTCCTGTTTCAACAATTAATTTACCCCTTAACACGGCTTTTAGTGCGTCCCATAGTATTGTTGGGTCCACTTCTTCATTGTCATTCTCTTGGATATATTCGTTTATGTTTATTTTTATTCTTTCTTTCATTTTCTCATCATTTAACAGTCCTACGTTAAGTTTCCATGTTGTTTGTCGTTTTCTATTGTTTAAATATATTTCCATGTATATAGGATTATGATCTGATATTTCTGCCCCTCCAATCCAACAATTTCTCACCCTGTGTCTGTCACCTTCATTCATAAGGAAGTAATCTATTCTAGAGTGTACTTTATGGGCTGCTGAATAATGTGTATAGTCTTTTTCGAGTGGGTGTAGGTCCCTCCATATGTCTACCATACCCATTTCTGCCAGTGAGGTTCTTATGAACTTTGTTACATGTTTTTTTGTCTTCTTAACACTTGTTGTGTCAACTTCATGATCCATGACAGCATTTAAGTCTCCTCCACAAATTAGGACTCCTTCACTGTGTGTTGCTATGAGATCAAACAGATGTTGAAAAAAACCCTTGTCACTTTCTGGTGGGGCATAGATGTTCACTAATGTAATCTGCATACCATCTATTCTTCCCTTTATTATTACATACCTGCCTTCTTTATCCTGGATTTCCTGTTCACTTTCAAATTGTATTTTGTTTGAGATTAGTATCATAACCCCCCTTTTTGCTCCTCCCTTAAATGAACTGTAGTAGGAGTTCTTATAGCCAAATCTCTTTAGTTTCACATGTTCTGTCTTGCTCAAATGTGTCTCTTGCATAAATATAATTTCAGCTTTTTCCTTCTTGAATTTTCTTATTATTCTTTCCCTTTTAACAGGTGAGTTCAGACCATTCACGTTTAGTGTCATTATCTTAAGATTTTTACCCATATTCATGTTTTTCCATTTTTTTAACTTGTGCTCCTAGCCCCTTTAACAACAAAAATAACACATATTTATATAAAAACACATTAAAAAAACTCGACCTCCGTACTTTGGGCCTTTCTTCTGCCCACTGGTCCCTGTTGGTGGGTGGGGGGTTTGTCTTCACAGAGTGAAGGGCCCTCCCTAGACTTCTAATTACTATCAAAGTAATAGTCATAAGTCTAGAAATGTCCAACAAATATCACTTAAACCTCTCCTAGCCGTCTGTTTCTCTTTTACCTTGTCTTCTTGGCCTTCATTTCTTCTGTGCCTTTCTTAATCTTTGTTATGATCTAGGCTTTCAGTTGAAAGCCTTGTAGCTTGTCCTGGGCCCGCTGCTCTACGTCTCTCCCCCTTCTTCCGCCGTTCACTCGTCTCCACTCCGTCTGTCGTGGTGCGTTCAGGGCCGCCGCTGCTCCAGCCGTCTCCTTCGGCACGCTCACCTCAAGGTCCCGCTCCATCATATCCCGCGCTGCCTCTTCGGCCGTGTTGTAGGTTCTTGTGCCTTCCTCCCAATGAATCCTCATTTTCGTTAGCGGCGTTTGGAATCTAATTTTTTTCTCTTTCAGCGTTTTTTTAATGTTGGCATATTTCTTCCGCTGCTGCACGATTTCTGTCGGGTAGTCATGGTCAAAAAATACCTGTTTGTCGCCGATTCGTATCTTTTTTTTCCATGCTTGCGTCAGGATTCTTTCCTTTATGTCATATTTCACAAAGTTTACCACAACTGACCTGGGTGGAGAGTTTGTTTTCGGGTTCTGTGCCGGTGTTCTGTGCGCCCGTTGAATCTGCAGATCCGTTTCTCCGGGTATTTCCAGTTCTTTTTTTAAGAACTGATCCATGAATTTTGTCATCGAGTTGCCTTCAATGCCCTCCGGAATTCCAAAGATGCGCATATTGCTTCGTCGGGATCTGCTCTCCAAGTCGTTTATTTTCTCCTGCATCCTCTGCGTTTGCGTCGTCAGGGTCTGTAGTTGTTCGTTTGCCTCGCTTTTCCAATCTTCTAGTTCCGAAATTCGGGTCTGCGCTTCTGTCATACACGCCCGCTGGGAGCGCAGCTCCTCCATGTTTTCCGTTAATTTACGCTCCATTTCTCTTCGGAGGTCCATGATTTCCTCCTTAATTTCTTTTTTCAGTTCCTCCTTAAGAGCCGCTAAATCCTGTTGTAGCTGTCGCTTGAATTCTCTTAACTCTTCACCCAAACTGGCGATGCCAGCGTCCATGTTGTCGAGTCTGGTGTCCTCCATTTTCTCTGCTGTAGACATCTCGTTTTTTTGGGCTTTGCGTACAGCGGTTTTTCCTGCGTTGTTGGAGAGGAATTCTTCAATTTTACCCTGTTTTTGTCCTTGTGCCCGGTTCCTTCGTGTTTTCATCCCTTAGTTTATTGATTCGTTTATGTCGAGTTGGCCATTTACCGATGATTTTTAATCCGGCTAGGGAGAGCTCTTTGTTTAAGTGTTATGTCTCTCCGCCATCTTCCCGGAAGTCACATTGAAGCATTTTTAATGAATTAATTGGTAAATTCCTCGGTAAAATAAGTATTTGGTCACCTACAAACAAGCAAGATTTCTGGTTCTCACAGACCTGTAACTTCTTCTTTAAGAGGCTCCTCTGCCCTCCACTTGTTACCTGTATTAATGGCACCTGTTTGAACTCGTTATCAGTATAAAAGACACCTGTTCACAACCTCAAACAGTCAGACTCCAAACTCCACTATGGCCAAGACCAAAGAGCTGCCAAAGGACACCAAACAAAATTGTAGACCTGCACCAGGCTGGGAAGACTGAATCTGCAATAGGTAAGCAGCTTGGTGTGAAGAAATCAACTGTGGGAGCAGTTATTAGAAAATGGAAGACATACAAGACCACTGATAATCTGGGGCTCCACGCAAGATCTCACCCCGTGGGGTCAAAATGATCATGAGAACGGTGAGCAAAAATCCCAGAACCACACGGGGGGACCTAGTGAATGACCTGCAGAGAGCTGGGACCAAAGTAACAAAGGCTACCATCAGTAACACACTACGCCGCCAGGGACTCAAATCCTGCAGTGCCAGACGTGTCCCCCTGCTTAAGCCAGTACATGTCCAGGCCTGTCTGAAGTTTGCTAGAGAGCATTTGGATGATCCAGAAAAGGATTGGGAGAATGTCATATGGTCAGGTGAAACCAAAATAGAACTTTTTGGTAAAAACTCAACTTGTCGTGTTTGGAGGAGAAAGAATGCTGAGTTGCATCCAAAGAACACCATACCTACTGTGAAGCATGGGGGTGGAAACATCATGCTTTGGGGCTGTTTTTCTGCAAAGGGACCAGGACGACTGATCCGTGTAAAGGAAAGTGATTGGGGCCATGTATCGTGAGATTTTGAGTGAAAACCTCCTTCCATCAGCAAGGGCATTGAAGATGAAACGTGGCTGGGTCTTTCAGCATGACAATGATCCCAAACACACCGCCCAGGCAATGAAGGAGTGGCTTCGTAAGAATCATTTCAAGGTCCTGGAGTGGCCTAGCCAGTCTCCAGATCTCAACCCCATAGAAAATCTTTGGAGGGAGTTGAAAGTCCGTGTTGCCCAGCGACAGCCCCAAAACATCACTGCTCTAGAGGAGATCTGCATGGAGGAATGGGCCAAAATGCCAGCAACAGTGTGTGAAAACCTTGTGAAGACTTACAGAAAACATTTGACCTCTGTCATTGCCAACAAAGGGTATATAACAAAGTATTGAGATGAACTTTTGTTATTGACCAAATACCTATTTTCCACCATAATTTGCAAATAAATTCATTAAAAATCCGACAATGTGGACTTCCGGTTATGGCTGCCACGTAGGACGGACGTGTCTCGCTCTGCTCTGCTCCTGGAAAAAAAAAAATCAGCAAATAACTCTCTCATTTGGGACAGAACGTATCCCAGCATTTGGGCGAGGATATGTCGGCGAAGCCTAAGGCTGGAAAACCAGGAAAAGGAAAAAGCGAGCCGCCGAAACAGTCCAAATTAACGGACTTTCAGGTCTGTGACGCAGCAAACAAGGCTCCATATATGGCGGAGGAGGCTGGCGGCGGTGCGATTTCTGCGGGGAATGGCGCAGATGCGCTGATGGCTGCCATGAGTTCAATGAGAGCGGACTTTTCCTCTAGATTTGATGGGATTATGACAGCGCTGGAAGGAATAAGAAAGGAATTGGGTGACTGTGTAGAACGAACGGCGCAGATGGAGCTCCGTCTCGCTAGTGCTGAAGATGACGTCACCCGTCTTCAATTAAAGGTGCGCACTTTGGAAAAAAAAAATAAATCTCTGGAAGATAATATTTTGGATTTGGAATCTCGGTCGAGACAGAATAATTTGAGGCTGGTGGGTCTTCCAGAGGAATCAGAAGGTCGGGACGTATGTTCCTTTCTGGAAAAGTGGATTCCGGAGGTGCTGGGCAGCGAGGAGTTGCAATCAGCAGTGGTTCTGGAAAAAGCACATCGTATTGGCCCACGGAGAGATAAGGGACCGCCGAGGACCTTAATTATGAAGTTTCTTAGCAACAGAGACAGGATGAAGATCTTCAACGCTGCACGTGCTAAAGGAGAGATTAAACACCAGGACCAGCAGGTGCGGTTCTACCCAGATTTGGCCACAGGAATCCAGCAATTGAGGAAGCAGTTTGATCCCATACGTAAGGAGCTGCGCAACCTTGGGATTCGTCATGGTGTAATCTATCCTGCGAGACTGCTGACCACGTATGAGGGCAGAACCCACATCTTCAAGACCCCAGAGGAGGCGCAGGAGTTCATCAAGAAGATCAAAGAAGAAGAAGAGACTGGTGGGAGCTAAGCATGAACAAAATATAAGGTAGAATAATTAAGCATTTGCACAGGCATCTGACTGACTTGAAGTAAATAGTAAGTTTACAAAATATAGATTGTATTATATATTAAAAAAACAAAACAAAAACAAAACAAACAAAAAAAAAAAAACTATGATGTACAAAGTTGTTAAAAATTTAAAAAAAAACTATGATGTACAAAGTTGTTAAAAATTTTGGAGTTAAGTTGGAAAACTACAGAGGAGAGTTAATGTTACGTCATTAAAAGCAGTAGAGTTAGGGTGATTGGGAGGATGAAGAAGGAGTGGCTTAGGCTGTTCCCCGTGGGTGTGGAACGGTCGATGGCTATATCGGGAGACAGAATTTTTCTTTTGATTTTGGGGGGTTTGCCACAAGTGTGGGAAGGGGAAATTTGTTTGTGTGTAGTTTGTAGGATGAATGTTCAACCACTCATGTTTTTGCTTCTCTGTATGAGCATGTTTACACTGCAAGGTAATCCCAAACTCTCTATTGATCATGGACCAAAGTGTTAACCTTAATTTAACTTCATGGAATTGCAGAGGTCTACAAAATTTAAAAAAACTTAAACAAGTTATGAATAAAATAAAGGACATGGGTTCAAGAATTGTGTTTTTACAAGAAACTCATCTGATAGAGGAGGATGTTAAAAGAATTAGGAGTAGATGGCAGGGAAGTGTATTCACCTCTTCATTTTCATCCCGAGCCAGGGGAGTTATGACTCTCATACATAAATCAGTTCCTTTTCAAGTGAAAAATGTAATTGGAGACAAATTTGGAAGATATGTAATCATTCAAGGTTCTTTGCTATTAGAAAATATAAATCTTGTGAACTTATATGGTCCCAATATAGATGATCAGAAGTTCTTTGCTAATTTATTTCTCATCTTATCATCACTTACAGGGCAACATATAATAGCAGGGGATTTTAATTGTACATTGAATCCAGGTGTGGATAGATCAACAGGACTGGATTGTACGCACATTGGATGTAGGATGACTATTAATCATTTTATGAAAGAATTGAGATTGTTAGATATATGGAGAGAAATGAAACCACAAGTTAAAGCCTATTCTTGTTATTCCAGTACCTACAAGACATTCTCACGTATTGATTATTTTTTGATTTCCACAGAATTAAGGTCCAAGATTCAAAACTGCTTTTATGATAACATCGTGATCTCTGATCATGCACCCTGTTGTCTAATATATGTAGATAAAAAATTGACAAAGGAATCAGGTAGATGGCAATTTCAGCATAAATGGCTTCAGGATGAGGAATTTGTCAAGTATATAGAAAAACAGATAGACGAGTTCTTTGACATCAATACTACACAAACATCAGCATGTGTAAAGTGGGAGGCTTTCAAAGCTTTTATTAGGGGACATATTATTAGTTATACAGGATCAAAATCTAAGAAGACTCGAGAGGAGAGAGCTAAATTGGAACATAAAATAAAAAATCTTCAGGAAAAAGTGTATGCAGGAAGTGACCCAAGGTTGGAGAATGAATTACTGATTTTGAGAGCTGAATACGACAAAAAATCAGCGAATAGAGCTGCCTCGAGTCTTCTAAGATTGAAACAATCTTTTTATGAACAAGGTGAAAAATCAGGAAAATTATTAGCATGGCAGATTAAACAATTGGAAATTAAAACACCAATTACCAGTATTATAAGTAATGGACAGGTAGTTATAGATCCTTTAGAAATTAATAGAGCCTTTAGAGATTACTATGAAAAATTATATGATACCAAAAATGAACCTGATTTAACAAAACTAAATGGGTTTTTGAACGAACTATCTATACCGTGTATTCCAAATGAAAACAGGGAGATATTGGAGTCTAAAATTAGTCAAGAAGAAGTTGGGCTAGCCATTGATAATATGAAATCAGGAAAAAGTGCAGGACCAGATGGTCTTCCAGTTGACCTTTATAAAAAATTTAAGAATAAATTAATAAAACCTTTTTTGGAAATGGTTTTAGAAGCATTTCAAAATAATAATTTACCATCATACATAAATAATGCCTTAATTATACTGCTGCCAAAACCAGGTAAGCCCTCTAATAAATGTGAAAATATGAGACCAATAAGCCTATTAAACGCCGACCTTAAGATAATCTGTAAAATTTTAGCAAGACGAATACAAGAAATTTTACCAAATATTATTAATCGAGATCAGAATGGCTTTATAAAGGGTAGACAAGGCTTCCATAATGTAAGAAGACTATTTAATATTATTTATTTTAATAAAGAAGCACCGGATACAGCTCTCCTATCATTGGATGCCGAAAAGGCCTTTGATAGAGTTGAATGGCCCTTTCTTTTTGAAGTCCTACAAAGGTTTGGACTTGGAAATAATTTCATAAAATGGGTTCAAATAATATACAATAATGCTACAGCAGAAATCCTAACAAATAACAATATTTCAAAACCAATAAAAATCAATAGAGGATGTCGACAAGGCTGTCCACTTTCACCTTTACTGTTTACTATGGCAATTGAACCTTTAGCGATAGCGATACGTTTACATTCACAAATATATGGAATTAAAGTTGGACCAACAGAACATAAAATCTCCCTGTACGCCGATGACATAATTTTGTTTATGTCGAATCTAAAAAAATCAATTCCAACCTTGTTGAATTTAATAAAGAATTTTGGGGAAATATCAGGATATAAAATAAATAAAACTAAATCTTCAATATTAATGCTAAATGAGACCCAGAGAAATTACCCAGCCCCTGAGGTAAATCAATTCAATGTTGTAAATCAGTTTAAATATTTAGGAATCCAAATTATGCCTAAGCTAGAATCAGTCGCCAGTGTCAACTATGAAGCCTTAATGTCAGATATCAATGAGTTAACTCAGAGATGGATGTCACTACCAATGTCGATGATCGGGAGAATCAATATACTTAAAAGTAATATTTTACCTAAAATACTTTATTTATTTCAATACATTCCCTTATCACCACCCTTAGATCTATTCTCAAGAATAAAAAAAAAGTTAGTGGAATTTATATGGAACAACAGGAGGGCTAGATTACGTTTGTCTTTATTATATTTACCATTTGATCGTGGAGGTCTGAAATGTCCAAATTTTATGTTGTATTATTGGTCGGCACAACTGAGGTCTATGACATATTATTTTTCATCAAATGATCTCCCTCACTGGACTGAAATGGAATCATACAATTTACCTTTACCTCTTCCCATATTCATATACTCAGATTCGGCAAAAAAATTACAAAAACAAGTTAAAAATCCATTTGTAAAGCATATGATCAAAATATGGTGTGAAGCTAAAAACTATTTAAAAGAACCACAGTTATTGTCACAATTTAGTCCAATATGGGGTAATCAATATTTTAAACCAGGGAGAGCGGACGCTGTATTTAAAGTATGGAATTTAAAAGGGATACAAAAGATTCAGGATTTATATTTGCCATGTGCAGACAACATAATGTCTTTTGAAGAGCTGAGGATCAAATTTAATCTCAATAGAACACATTTTTTTAAATATCTTCAACTTAGAAACTTTATTCGATCAAATCAAAATAAAGCTCTCACTCGACCTATTTATTCATCCTTGGAAAAAATGATGATGAAAGATAGTAAAAGAAAGGGTATTATTTCAGAGTTTTATAACTCACTGACACTATCTTCAAGTGAAAATTCACTGAAAAGATTAAACTACTGGAAAGAAGATCTGCAAATTGAAATTTCAGAGGAACAATGGGAATTGGCTTGTACAGAAGCTCAAACCAAATCAATAAATGCACGCCTTAAATTGATACATTTCAAATGGTTAATGCGGATGTATGTTACACCGGAGGAGTTAAATAGATATAACAAAAATATACCAGATACATGCACAAAATGCATGGAAAGTAAAGGAACCCTATTTCATTGTTTATGGGAATGTAGATTAATAAGAATGTTTTGGGAAGAGGTGAGGGTAACAATTGAAAAAATAATCTCAAAACAAATCATATTGAATCCTAAACTGTTTTTGTTGGGTTTGTACCCAGAAAAGCATAATTTTAATAAAAGTGAAAGAACATTCATAGACCTCAGTTTGCTTAATGCCAAAAAATGTATTGCACTATTATGGAAAAAGACTCATAGACCAGATGTGACTCAGTGGTTAAGACAGATGTTAACAAACCTTCCATTAGAAAGAATAACATATATACTAAAATCAAAGGAAATTGTGTTTGAGAATATATGGAGACCTTTTATTGATTATGTAAAAAATTTAAACATAACTCTTGAAGAAGAAGGTGAATGATGTGTGTGGACCTTGTAAATTCCAAACTGGTGAACATAATATGTATACTTATGTATTGGATTGTCTAGACTAAACAGAGGAGCATTGTTGAAGACTTGACTTTGTTGGTGGTTGTTGGTGTTTTTAGTGCATTTTTTTTTTTTTGTAGTACTTTAGTGTTAGTGTTTGATTGTTTGTATCATGTTTGTTAAAAAAAAAAAAAGGTTCAATAAAGATATTGTGGAAAAAAAAAAAAATCCGACAATGTGATTTTCTGGATTTTTTTTTCCTCATTTTGTCTCTCATAGTTGAGATATACCTATGATGGAAATTGGAGACCTCTCTCATTTTTTAAGTGGGAGAACTTGCACAATTGGTGGCTGACTAAATACCTTTTTACCCCACTGTAAATATATTTACGTTATACTTGAAAGCGATTCCTAGAAAGTACAAGTATATTCTAATATATTTAACTTGTATTTTTGAAAAAAAGAATATTGTAATAATACACTTCAATATATTTTTTTTCACCAGGGAAGAGAGAGACTGCTTCGTGAGACGGAGTTGACGCTGGAGATGGCTGTTAAACTCTGCCAGGCAAGCGAACTGTCCCAGAGGCACATGAAAACATTCTGCGACATGCCAGGCGCCACGCCTCCGAGTGAAGGAGCAGCGGTCGGCGCCGTGTCATCTCAGAGCGGGAGGCGTCGCTCACGGGCCGGGACTGCACAGCGGACCGAGGATCCCACGTTCTTCTGCAAGCGTTGCGGATTACAGCACAAGCCAAAGCAATGCCCAGCGTTTGGTAAAGTATGCTCCAACTGCCATGGAAAGAATCATTTTGCCAAGCAATGTTTCACCAAAAGAAAGGAAGGAAAGAAAGGCAAAAACGTGAATGCAGTCGAAGACACAGACTTAAGTGACACTTTCTTTGTGGGCATCGTTAACTGTGAAAATGAAGAAGAAAAAGTCAACAGCATTACCAATGAGGACAAGTGGATCACTCCTCTGCTGGTTAACGGGACTATCGTCACTATGAGACTGGACACTGGTGCAAAAGCTAACCTCATTAGCATGTCTGATGTAAAGGAAATGCAGGTTAAGCCACACATATACAGAAAGAAATCAGGGTTGAAAGATTACAATGGGCAACCCATACAGTGTTTTGGTACCTGTAAACTGAATGTTGTTGTTAAAGGTAAAGTGCACAATGTAAACTTTTCTGTTGTGAATGAGAAATGTGAATCACTGTTGGGTGATAAAAGCTGTGAAGAGCTAGGGTTAGTGAAAAGAGTGTACTGCATTGAATCAGATTCCAAGTGTGACACTAACACTATTGTGCAAAACTTTTCTGATGTGTTCAAAGGTTTTGGTACACTGCCCTTTACATATAAAATCCAGCTAAAAGAAGGCGTCCAACCAGTTGTGCATGCACCACGTAGGGTCCCAGCTCCACTGCGTGAAGCCCTCAAACAAGAGCTGGACAGGATGACCAACATGGGCGTGATCAAAAAGGTGCAGGAGCCCACAGACTGGGTCAACTCGATGGTCGTCACAAAGAAAAAGAATGGTGAGTTGAGAATGTGCATGGACCCAAAAGATCTAAATGAGAACATTAAGCGCGAGTACTACCAAATCCCCACACGTGAGGAAATAGTCAGTGAGATGGCAGGAGCTAACTACTTCACAAAGCTCGACGCTTCTCAGGGTTTCTGGCAGTTAAAACTGGATGAGAGCAGCACTAAGTACTGTACTTTTAACACATCTTTCGGTAGATACTGTTTTCTTAGGCTGCCATTTGGAATAAAATCTGCACCAGAAATATTCCACAGAGCGATGGAACAGATCATTGAAGGCCTAGAGGGAGTCAGAGTTTACATAGATGACATTATTGTATGGGGCTCGACTCTCCAAGAGCATAACCAGAGACTTAACAAAGTGATGGAGCGCATTCAGAAGTACGGGCTGAAACTCAATAGAGCCAAGTGTGAGTTTGCAGTACAAGAGATTCTCTTCCTCGGAGACAAACTCGCAGCTCAAGGCATACAACCAGATGGCGATAAAGTGAAAGCAATACTGAACATGCCAAGACCAACAGACAAAACGGGCGTGTTACGTATCATGGGAATGGTAAATTTCATAGGCAAATTTATTCCCAACCTCACAGCAAAGACGTCATGCATCCGAGAGCTCTTACACAACGACTGTGACTTTAAATGGGCTGAAAAACATGAGCAAGAGTGGCAAAGACTTAAGCAAACTCTTACCAGAGCACCAGCATTAGCCTACTATGACAACCGAAAAAAGCTCAAAGTGTCAACTGACGCGTCCAAAGATGGCATCGGAGCAGTGCTTCTACAGGCAGAGGGAGAGTACTGGAAACCAGTAGCCTATGCATCAAGGGCTATGACAAAGTCTGAATGCAAATATGCCCAGATTGAAAAGGAGTGTTTAGGCGTTTCCTACGGGCTGGAGCGGTTTCACAGTTATGTCTATGGACTGCCGTCTTTTACTGTGGAAACTGACCACCGCCCACTCGTCTCCATTATCAAGAAGAATCTTAACGAAATGTCCCCACGGATCCAACGCCTAATGATGAAAATGCAAAGGTACGATTTTGAACTGGTTTACACACCGGGAAAGCACCTGATACTCGCAGATGCCTTGTCCAGAGCACCTGCTGAAAAGTGTCTGAGTTCCACAGATGAGGATATTGAAAATCACATCAACATGGTGTCGTGTGCCCTGCCAGTATCTGACACAAAGTTGAAACAAATAGCTGAGGTGACATCACAGGACACCGAGCTACAGCGTGTCATTCAGAACATGGACGAGGGATGGCCTGCAGGATCTTGCCCTCGCTATTACCATGTCAGAGGAGATCTCAGTTTTGTTGGTGGACTATTACTGAAGACAGGTAGAATAGTCATCCCTGAGGCTCTAAGACCAGATTTGTTAAACAAGATACATGAAGGACACCTTGGGATTGAAAAATGTAAAAGGAGAGCAAGGGAATCAGTGTACTGGCCTGGACTAAACAAAGACATAGAGACGCTTGTGAGTAGTTGTGAAACGTTCCAGAAACACCGAAGTAAACAAAGCAAAGAGCCAATGGTGATATCTGAAAGTCCTGCATCCCCTTGGCACAAAGTAGGGATGGACCTGTTTCACCTTAAAGGCAAAGACTATTTAGTAGTCATGGACTACTTTTCCAACTTTACAGAAATGGCACTACTCTCAAGCACTACATCAGCCTGTGTGATCACTCATACCAAATCCACATTTGCTCGGCATGGCATCCCACACATTGTGGTGACAGATAATGGACCATGTTTCAGTAGCAGGGAATGGCAGCAGTTTGCAGAACAGTATGAATTTCAGCATGTGACGTCAAGCCCACACTATGCACAATCAAATGGACAAGCAGAAAAAGGCGTCCACATTCTGAAGCAACTGCTTAAGAAAGTTGCAGACAGCAACTTGGATCCATACTTGGCTCTACTCAGTTACCGCACCTCTCCACTTCAGTGCGGACTGTCACCTGCTGAGCTACTAATGAACAGAAAGCTGCATACAACGCTTCCCAGCTACCCAAATGCTACTTCACAAAGGAAAGATACAAAACTCAGAAACAAGCTTGAGAAGCAGAAACTGAAACAAAAGACATTCTATGACATTTCAGCCAAACCACTCTCTCCACTGGCCAACAACGACCCGGTTAGGATCGAGGATGCATCTGGCTGGAACACTAAAGGAGTTGTATTACAGGAAGTTGCTCCAAGATCATTCACAGTGAGAACCGAGGATGGACAGGTGCTCAGGCGCAATCGCCGCAGTCTCCTCAAGACTCCACAAGCACCTGGTGGGCCCAATAATGCTCACCCAGAATCTCCCACAACCACACCTCTTATGAACTGTGAAGCAAACGTTCCACCTGACAAAGATGAACCGAGAAGATCAAAACGAGAAATAAAGAAACCAGATAGGTTGGACTTGTAAGAATTTAAGTAAAGTGTTAAAAAAAAAAAAAAAAAAAAAAGAAGCAAAGAATAAGAAAAAAAAAGTAACAGATGTTAATTTCTTTGGGCATGTTGATTCAGGGAGAAATGAAATTTGTGTTTTGTATTAGTCCATTCATACTGAATACATATACACTGTTTTGCATCAATGTTTATTAATGTTTATTCACCTCAAAGAAAGGGGGATGTGATGATCAGTGTTTTACCACTAGGCGTCGCTGCTACCTTGTTACCGCTTGTTTGAATGATGCACTTGGTAGAATAAGAAACGGCCAACAGGGAGCCGATGTGAACATGTCTACGTGAGCTGCCACTAAAATAAAGTTACGATGGTTCCACTGCAGGTCTCCTCTCTCCTCAACGAACACGAACACAACAACAATGACTTCAATTCAAGCGATTCCCTCTTCGACAAACTGAGATCATTAAGTTGTTTGGATAGCAGTTGCACTTCATCCATGAGCCGGGTTTTAGTGTCCGAACATGAAGTGATGGCATTTCTTAATTTATCATTAGCAGCCATTTGTACACCCAGAGTCTCTGTCAACTTGTAATTTTCAGATCGCAACTGTTCGATCTCAGTTGAACACTCAGTCTCTGTTTTCCTCAGTTTACTTTGTAACTGCTTGACATGTGTGGTTAGTTTCATATTACGGCATGTTAGTTCTTCGATCTTGGATTTCAATTCGAGTTGCTCTTTTACATGTTCCTCATGCATCCTATCCATCTCGGCTTTATCAGCTATCAGCTGCCGCAAAGTGTCATTGGTCTTCTGCCACTCACATTGTGCTGTTTTATGATCCAGTTCAACCTTTCGTATGTAGTCATCGTGTTTTTTAATCATATCGTCACACTCCTTGTTGCGTTGGCTGATTCTCGCTGAGTGGGTATTTTCAAGCTCTTTTTTTTCTTCCCAAAGCAGCTGTATTTGTTTTTCCAGATTAGCTGTGTTACCATTTAATTTCAATACTGATTCCCGGGCGATCTGAAGCTCGCCCTTTAATCGAGTACAATCTCTGGTCTTTTGGGCAAGTTTTAAACTGTGTTCATCCATTGTCGACAAGAGAAACTTTACTAACTCAACTACTGTCGACAGCTGCTCGGCGAAGCGACTCTCAATGTCACCGATTCCCATTGAGATATCTGGGTGATCACGTAATTTACCAAGCGCGATACTTAGAGTACCGAGGTCGCGATTCTGTGCATTTGCAACGCTCGTTACATTGTCAACCAACTCTTTGAAGCGCTCGTCCTTGCCATTTAAAAACGGCTTACAATACACGCAAGAACTTTATCTGAATTAGATATATCATGTGTACCTTTTATATACGCGCACCCTTTGAACGTGTCTCTCAAGATACTCGCTAAACGACGTGCCGTGAGATCGTAGCATCCGCACAGTTCCATGGCTAAATTGAAACCTATCAAGTCGCGGGCTTTGGTCTTCTCGAAGGATTCGAACCACTTGACCAAAGTTGGGAAGTTCTCTCCATTGCTTTGAGTGTGGCTAGGATCACGCACGGGGCCGATGTGACCGAAGATCCTGACGCCGAGCTCGACCTGTTATATGGCGAGAGGTCTGATTGTATGTCCAAATGGAAAAGTTTTGATGTGATGTCCAGTAGCGTAACAGGAGAACCCTCTCCAATAGTCAGTCAAACTGGAGAGACCGTGGGGTTCGCGGTCCTCTCTAGGGTGCTCGATGTAGAGCTCCCAGAATCTGTGCTTCCGAGCGTCTGCCCCTCCCGCCATGGCATGCGTTTTCTCACGACATTTTTTCTGCCAGAGCCACCAACCAGGGTCCGGTTCGTGTCGCTCACACTCTGTTTCCCTCCGCTGTCTTTTCCGCGGAACCTCGGCTTGTTCGTCGTAGTCCGGGATACGGGATTGAGTCTGCTCCTTATTGTCTTGTCCCCAGTAGCAGGTTGGGTGATTGTGCCACCACAAGGCGATCGCGTCTCTGGACGACAGCCCTGTTTTTGAGACGACACGCTGTCTCTGTCCTCCCCCGTAATCCGGGTCCGTGTTGTGGTCTCGGTCATCGGGGTGTTCTCCGCACTCCTGGCATTGCGTCGTGTCAATTTCCCATTGTTCTTCATAGCTTGCCATGTACGGTCTCTTGTGATTGAGGCAGTATCTGCGATCTCTCCTCCGAAAATGGTTCTGTGATCCATATACACCCACGGGGCCGATGACCGTTGCGCACAAAGTGGAACAGATGTCACCAAAAAGCAATTTGTCAATTTGGATTACAGCCGTAACCGTCCTCGGTTCGGGTCCGCATAAGATGGGGTTATCCAGATACGTGTAGCCGCAACGTTGACATAACTCGTTGTCATTCTGGTCCCTCCGGAATAACTCCGGGTCAACTTTAAGAGCGCAAAAGAGCTCACGGATCGCACGCGTCCACCGGTCGAGCGCTCCGTAACACAAAGCCATGAGTATCACGGCCCAATAGGGAACTCTTATATCCTCGGTGACCATCGTCCCCGTGAAACCCCTGGTCAATTCCACACCGCTGTATGTGAGCCTCGCGCGTAACCAGATGTTCGAAGGGCAGTCGCGTAAAGGGTCGGTTGTGTGTTGGTTAACAGTTTCACGTGTGAGACAGCGCATATCGGAGTTTAGTTGCCATAACACGCAAGTGCCCCAGAGGCAGTCTCTAGAATTTGCGGTTATCGCGATATCTTGCTCTCTTTCACGGCGTACTCGCTCTAGGGTCAGTCTGCTCTGTTCGTGTATAACCTTGAAGGCCAGCGGCACTCCCAGTGTAGACAACGTATCGCTCACGAGACCCGCGATGACGTTGTCCGTATCGGACATGTCATGTAGCATGTAACGAAAGCAACAGCACATAGCGGAGTATATCCTCGTCACGGTGGTTTCTGGTTGGAACCCACACACCGCGTCTCCTATAAAGGGACAGACTATAACGCCCGAAGGTATATGCGCTCTAACCCACGCTAAAGGAGCTCTTGCTAGAGTGCTCACCGTCTTCAGCTTGTGACCCTTTGGATTAGTGTACGTTTCGGAAAAATGTTTAGCTGTAACAAGACCGTAATCCTGTCCGTCGTTTGTGTACACAACCCAGATCACGATCCAGTTGCTGCCCGTGGCCCGAGCAACCGTCATGGGGATGCGATACAGCCCATCGCGACCGGGTTTCGTCAGGGTTACGGGCATCGGGATTCTCTTCTCTATGTCAAACATTTGCACCCAAGTGTAATCTACACTGCGTATATTCTCCACATCTTCAAAATGTAAAATAAAGTGATAAATGGAACCCCACTCGCTATCCTGACTGAGTTCCATTACTGTCTTGCTAAATGCTTCCGGTCTTATAAAAAAACAAAACACAAAGACAACCGTATACTCTTTAGAGGTTTTTTTTTTTTTTTTTTTAATTTCAGCAACACAATGTGAATAACAATAAAATATCAGTACAGTCACTTTCGGCACCATCAACTGTCATCAATAACAATCTTAGGACATTCTACAATATCTTCTTCTATCGTGATCCGCGGATCTTCACTAGGGTTCTTGTGGGCAATGTTAGCATGAGCCGATGTCTCCTTGATGTGGTCGCCTGCACAGTGTGCAGCTTCTACCGCGGTATTGACGATCGATGGTGTCGCTGCAGAACTCGGGTTCTTGGGGTCCGGGTCTTCCTCTTCTTCATATTCACAACTGTCGCTGTCGTGAGATTCCAAAATGCCAAGTTCCAGGAAACAATTGCTCGTGGTATTACAGGTGAGCGCTTCTATGTAGGCCGTGTCACGATCGAGTTCTACGATACTCTCCGCGGCCGCGAGAGTAGCGTTATCGTTAACTGTTACGTCAGTTGACGTCAATTCTTTAGCAAACTCTCTTCGCCAATGGCTGTCGTCAATAGTGCCAGCGTGTAATTCGTCGTAACTTTTCATGATGTCTCTCACACAATCCTCCTTTATGCCATAATTATTAGTCACACGTAGGTAAAGCTTTAGGTTATTGTTGCCCTCGCTCAAACCTCGCTGAATGTAATGTGTTATCCAGCCCTTGAGATCTTCCATCTTGTCAACTTCGTAATGCACACATAATAGCTCCTTGAGCTTCGCAGAGGACATAGCGCAAACCGCTCTAAGTGAGTCGCCGTTTGAGTGAGCCATGAAGACCGTGCAGTTTCTACGAGAGGTGTTTAGATGCACAGGTTACACACCGTGAGTACAACGTTTCAATGTCCACTAGTACTTCTGAAAAAATGGGCTGTGCGCACTTTGGGCAACATGTCTACATTTGTTTCATCTCGGTGAACGTGCACGTGACGTTCACGTCTCTAGTGCTGAGCGGCACGTTGATCATGGGAGCAGCGCAACACGAAGACCCGAATGTCATAGACTCAAAGTCGAACTCAACGTCGATGTTCCTCGGGTTACCTTTCACTTCAGAGCAGTGAAACGTTTGGTTCTTTAAGCATCTCGAGCACCTAAGATCGCCGTCGACGCAAGGGTCCCATATATCGGGCTGACCTGGTACGAGCAGTATCTGCCTGTGATTATGATCCACCCAGTTAATGTGACAGTTCAGTATTGCGTACAGTAACATTTGCGACTCGGGTGTCAATTGGCGTAGCTTGTGAAACTGCTCGTTGTGAAATAAATCGATCGCATCGCGTAACTGAGGTATACAAGCCGCAGCCATCTCCAAAGGGCTGTCCGTCGTATACGCAACCGCCAGTCTGTAGTGACAACTGAAGTGCCATTCTGAATTGAGCGTGAGCATAGGGTGCCTAACGGCCTTAACTGCCTGGAAAGCTCTTATCATCTTGTTGTAATACGACTTACGTTTTACCGAAAAGGTCAGAGTTGACCACTTTACGATGTCGACGTCGTGACCTGCGTTATGAAAAGGACGCGTCGACGATGTCTGTCGTCATCTGCATCGCGGCTGGGCCCCGTGCTTGCTCTTCTTATGCCTTAAAGGTGTTGCGACGAGAGAGTCGAGGACGTCTACGTTTCGTGTAACCGGGTTACGTGTCATCTCGTCACATTGCCCAAACGATGCATTGCACTGGGCACCATGGCTTACGACGGTTGGGTGTTCTAGTGACGGTCGGTCGGCGTTATTAACATTAGGTGGAGTCCGGTACAGCCCCCTGGTCAAGAGGAACTTTAAAGTCTCCGATCTGATAGCAGACAACTTGTCCACGGACTCCTCCTCATCGAAACACAGGACATCTTTTTGGTACTGTGGCGGGTTTGGGAAAAACCCCACAACAGACTAAGGACAGACAGCTTGCTACTCCTGGTTCTTTCCGCTGCACTGCTGCGATGTAATGTGCCATTCATGCATTGTGTTCATGTGTCCTGTCCTTACTGTGACCTAGAGATTGAGATCAATACCCATACCAACTGCTCTGAATGCTTTTTCATGTATTGTTGTAACTGGGTATATATGCTGCACGACTCTGTAACTCATTCTCTCTCACTTCAACTGCTGCTGTTGACACACACACTGTGTCCCTTTGCTCGAGAGCCTGAGGACCCCGCTCCAGTCTGCTCACACTTGGGCTGGAGCGGAGTTCTGTGACGGCGGTGTGATTTAATAAACCTGCTTAAAACCTTCACCAACGCTGCTTTATTTCATGCCGCCGCACTGGTGACCCCGAGGACGCACACGTTTTGTGCGACGCAACCTTCTGGCTTGGACAGTCACGCTGCCGGCGAACTCAGCACCCGGCGGTGATGCTCCGACGACAAGCAAACGCAGCAGCTCCCTTCTGCTTCAGGGAACTCTCCGGACATCACTCATGACCGGGAAAGCCACAGCAAACTTCATGGTGAGATCTGCACGCCTAGATCGGCACATCCAAGCTGGACCGGCCACACTCGCAGCTTCCCCACACGAGAGCGCATGCACCTCGTCCCCTCTCCACGACGGCGACCTCCAGGGACGGCGGAGAACGCAGCGCATGGACCTGAACGCACCATGGCCGAGCGAGTGACAAAGATCCTCTCCTCCCTCTCACCGCTCCAACGCATCTGCACGAGTCCGAGGGACAAAGATCGCCTATTCCCTCTCACCGCTCCAACGCACCATGACCAATCTACAGCCACAGCTCAACATGGATGATTATCGACGCCGATTGCGCTGATCTCCACCAAGATTCTGGACCCTGACTCGCCCCTCCAGCACCCCACCCACGCACGGAACCCCGGCACACGCACCAGGGAGTTACGAGGACAGCGCACCACACACGGGACAAATACGGCTCCACAGACCGCCAGCATTCAGGGCTGCTCGCACACCTGAAGCACGCACGCAGCTCGCCCACAGGATTTTCTAATGGTCTCAGCCACGACACATAAGGGAATTCAGCCATCAGCTTTTCCCGAGGGCTTTAGGGCTGCGCCCGCACCTAAAGTCAACACGCCAAGTCCCTCTGCTTCTATTTTTTTCTTACAGCCGCTACGCAGCCTCGCCGCTCCTTTTTTTCTTCATGGCCACGAGAGGAGTCAGAGACTAATTTTTCTTCTTGTGATCTCCGCACGTGCAACGGGACAGCCCCTCGACGTCGTGGAACAACAAGCAATTTTTGCGCGGCCCGGACGATTTCGCCGTCCCCAGCCGGCACTTACTACCCCCCACCCCCCTCCACCCTCGCCGGCACAGAGCTTTCCCTGCTCGCTGCCAAGCTGCACTATCGAGGTCTCGGCCCCCTGCCGAACCCTCTGGGGGGGAGCGTGTGGCGGGTTTGGGAAAACCCCCACAACAGACTAAGGACAGACAGCTTGCTGCTCCTGGTTTTTTCCGCTGCACTGCTGCGATGTAGTGTGCCATTCATGCATTGTGTTCATGCGTCCTGTCCTTACTGTGACCTAGAGACTGAGATCAATACCCATACCAACTGCTCTGAATGCTCTTTCATGTATTGTTGTAACTGGGTATATATGCTGCACGACTCTGTAACTCATTCTCTCTCACTTCAACTGCTGCTGTTGACACGCACACTGTGTCCCTTTGCTCGAGAGCCTGAGGACCCCGCTCCAGTCTGCTAACACTTGGGCTGGAGTGGAGTTCTGTGACGGCGGTGTGATTTAATAAACCTGCTTAAAACCTTCACCAACACTGCTTTATTTCATGCCACCGCAGTACTTGTAAAAATCAGCCAAGAGCGCCAATCTGAGTATCACCTCGTGACCACTGAGCAGCATCAAGGCATCCTTGTCTGGCAGCACGATATCGGAACCTTCGGTCAGAGCCAATGACAGTTGGTCCCATAAACACAAACAAAGACCGTAGACATCGCCGCACCACTCTGCCAGTTTCACTTTGGCCGTCAACAGCTTCACGAGTTTAGTTTTCAGCGACTGTGCGGCTCCGGGTTCTCTCAATTTATAATGGCAAACTCCATTAAGGCACTCAAGGTACACTTGGAGCAGGATGGATTTTGCATAGCTACGGGACCACACGACTCCGGAATTATATACCCCTGCCCCACCAACCCATTCACCCCGGTGCTCATCGAATCCCCCGTCGTTCTCCATCTCTACAATCCGGATCCGTTTCCCAGTGAAGTTCTAAAATTGCACGTGGAACACCTGGGTCACTTCTTGGCCTTACAGACTGTACCTAAAATAAGCTCGGCTCTAGAGCGGACGCTGTTCCTGGGTCTGTGCAGGCTGTTCACTAGAGAAAGGGTCTTGTCTGTGTACAGAGAGAGCTTGACTGACGACGAGGATCTCTCGATCACTGTCGATAAGATGTCTTCGGCTCACGATGACTCGTATCCTGAGGTTTTTGAGGCATTCAAGAAAAGCAGAGCTAGAGGGATTGTATCTCTACTGCGCAAGCTCCTGTGTTTGTTCGATGAGGTTTCGCTCTGTGATGACATTCCCCACTGGCCGGACGAGGAACCCTACCACATGTTGTTCCTGTATCTGATTCAACTTTTGGTCATTTTTGTGAGCAGCTGCATCAAAGAGAAAGACCTAGCTACCATTATGAGTGTAGCATCGTCCGTGTTTCTGGAAGCCAACTTCTGTCAGCCCCTGTGCGCAGCAACCATTTTAAAGCCGATGTTCATCCCGTATTACGAAAACCCCTCGGGGAGAACTAATAAGAAGACGGAAAACGCTTTCAGGGAACCTGACGATGGACAGTCGAAGATTACCGGTTACAAGTTGTTCACCGGGTACGAACTAGACGAAAAAGGTGTTGACGTGTCTGGCTCGTCAGACATAGTATGGACTGAACACAGCATATTGAACCGTATGCAGGGACCTAAAGCTGTGGAACAAAAGAGTAAAAAGCTATGGTTTGTAGCACCGCAGATGGGTGACAGGTTGAATATGATCCAAGGCAGAGCCTTGAAATTGATGGGAGGGCAAACCGGTGAGAAGGCGATAAAGATCGCCTCGTATCTCATGTGTGATAACGTTCTGGCGTATATGCAATGCGCCGTGTTTGGTACGGTATTCAATATGTTACCATGTCACGCTAACGGTGACTTTTCGGAAGACGTGATGAAAAACATCCGAGGTTCCATGAGTAAGTTCTGTGAAGCCATTCGTCACCAGAGTGAGAACATAATGACCGACTACAGCTCGCTATCGCAGAGCTGCTTATTCGTAACAGGCGTGGGTTTTGAGGGACAGGACAAAGGTTCCTCTCTTCGGTAATGTTTTCACAGGCACCGACGACAAGAGACCTCAGAGTCAGGGGGGCTATGGTGTGTTCACGTCGGTAAAACTGGGGATTTCTAAAAACACCATGATGAACACCATGTTAAACATCGCGTTGACCCCTGATCACAAGGCCGGGGCCAGTAGCAACATACACGGTGTGTTATCTACAAAATATAACCCGGACATTGTAAATTGCGCAGTGGTGACGGACATCTTCTTCTATGCCCGTTACCATCACAGGCTAAACAGCGGTGAATTCACCGAGGTTGCAAACGTCAAGGCGATGGGCGACATAGGATACAATGCCTTAATGCACAGTGGGACCCTGTCAACGTCCAGCAAGTATCAGTTAACCGTGTGCCATGGAGCTTTACCGATGTGTATGCTCACTTTAGCTATGACCATGAGACAGACGACGATGACGGTCATGGGGTTCCTTTGTGCCGAGCTAGCTCGCGTGGCCTATGGTCCCAAGGTCAACGAGGTAAATCTGTGCAGAAGCATGACATCCCTTACCATGTACGGCAAATTCAAAATAGGTAAAGATCAGAGCAGTGCGAACGTGTTCAAAGTCTCATACGGGGACTTGTTAAAATTCACAGGGCCTGTCTTCAGTAAATCAAGTAGACAGAGGGAGGATCTGAACAAAATGGAATGGCTGAGTGCCGATGACCCCAGGCTCCCTGACAATGTACGGAAATCGCTTAACATGATCGGAGATACGCAGCGGGAGGTCGAGAAAATAATGAAAGAGACAGAGAAAGAAAAAGAGATGTCCTACAACAGAATGCTTTTCATAAACAACAATCGCAGAATGTCAATGGCGTCTCTCTCTATGAAAATGAAGAGTACATGGTTCACGCGCCTCTAATGGTACTTTGTAGCATGAGGATATTCACAAACGGCACCAGCAGCTTCGCCTCAGGTAAACTTTCCAAGAAAGGTAGCTACTACCCAGTGAAGGTCTTCAGCAACAGGTGCGTGGACACGAAGCTGTACTACCGACGGGGACTCAAGGAGCTAGATTGTCTCACCCGGGAGACAAAGAGTACGATCGACGAGATGGTGCAGAAGATGAAGAGGGAGGTTTCGTTCGTGTTACCCCAAATGCATGTGAATCACATTAGAATGTTGGCACCGGACATGAACGAGGAAGAGTTCGAGTTGCTGGTAGAGGCCGCTAAAGAGGCAAACATTGAAGTGATCGGTCGAGCTGACTTTCACTGGACCGCAAAATCTCCCGTTCCGATTTGCTGCTCACCTGACCGCAGCTTGAAACGAGGCACTGACGACCGCTCTAGCTCAGAAGAGAAGAGGATCAGGCTAGGTAGCGAACCGTCGTGCTCAGTGACCAACGACTCACCTCCTAACACAATGGACAGCCCCAGTTGGCACCGTGAACCGAACGGGAACTGCGGTACAGTAAACAACTTGACGATATTTGACAATGACGTGGAATTCGGGTTTGACGACTCCCAGTGAAGATGCATCTCATGGCATTGTGTTTGTTCTGTACGTGTTTATTGTGACGATTGCTTTTGTATTGTATTCTTTTCAGGTTCAGGTTCAGGTTACTTTATTTGTACCCGTAGGTAGATTTGTTTTGCAGTCTGGTGACAACCATATTTACAAGCCACTAATTACATTCAACATAGACACAAACACAGGCACACATGAAGCTGACTATAAACATGATAAAAATACTCAAGGCTCCATCAAACAGGGTATAAAAAGACAAAGAGATAAGATAAGATAAGATAAGCCTTTATTAGTCCCACAACGGGGAAATTCCAGGATTGCAACAGCACAGGGATAGCAACACTCAGAGCAACAATCAGAAGGCAAGAAAAAAAAAAAAAAAAACAAACAAAAAAAAAAAAACAAGCAAGCAAGAGCAGCTAATATACATATGTACGATGAGGGAGAAACCAGAGGTAAGAGAGAGGGGTCATATTAAAGTTAAAAGTTAAAAACTAGTCAGAGGTTAAAAAACTCAAAGGTCTAAAACCCAATAAAATATTTAGAACCCAAGTGACATCATACAAAATAAGTAAATATAAAATATGTACAATATATTTTTATAGCTTGTTCAACTCTTTAACAGCAGCAGGGACAAAGCTGTTTTTGTAGCGCTGGGTTCTACTTTTTGGGACAGCAAACCTCCGTCTGGAGGGAAGAAGCTGAAAGCTGCAGTGCAAAGGGTGGGGGGAGTCATTTAAAATGGAGGCAGCCATCCTCTGTACTTGTCTGGTGTACAGGGATGTCAGGCTCAGCTGTGACTCACCAAGCAAACGACTGGACCAGCTGCAGGTAGGAATCCTCACACCAGTGAACAAAATCATCAACTACTGGGCCGTGGCCACTCTCACCATCCTGGAGGAGACTGACAATGACTGAGTCATCAGCATACTTATACTTAATAAAGCATACTTTTCACTCTTTTGTGCATTTTACAATAAAAACATAGCAAGGGTATTAGGTGTGACATGAATTTTTTTTTTTTTTATTGACATTATACATACCATGAACACAACAGTAGAAACAACCCACGAGTTATGAATGCAGAAAATGGAGTACGTTGAGATACAAAAGTTCTACCATTATTACAATTTGCCTATACGCACACCCTAAAGCATGCAAGTCTTTTCTCACCGTAAAAACGAACTGATTTTCCAGGCTGCCCAGTGTACTACCCAAGTTATAATTAGATACTCTCGGGACTCTCATTTTGCTACGAGGATTGAGTTCAACAAAGTCTGCGATCGCTCTGAGATAATCATCCTCCTGACACAGAGTTAGGCCTAGCTCCCCCTGCTGAACTCGGACGTCTATGAGCGGGCTCAGTATACCACTGACTGAAACAAGTCTAGCTTGGTCTTCGGAACCGCCCTGCAGACGAGTGAACTTGCACACGGGAAGCTTGCCCTGGCACGGCTTGATGACATTGGGTGGATCGAATGAACACATTCCATATATGTTCATGAAATCGTAGGAGGTGGAGACTGTGCTCACTTTTTCCACGTATCGTCTCACCAGAGTCCTTATCTCCGCCAGCGCCTTATTTCTCAGTTCACAATACAGCCGCCTGTATTCAGCGTCGATGGTAATAACCCGGTTCCGATCCCTCGACTCGACGCACCCCGACTGCAACTTGGGTCGCTTTCTGCTGGCGTCGTAGCAGTCAAAGCCCCCTTCGGCCGACTCGAACCCTACTGTCCGCTCCTCGCTGTCATTCCAAGCGGGTAATCTACCGTAGCACGCCTTGATGGCTGTTGCAACAAAAAAGAGTTCGGGCGTCCCCTTTTCCGATTGACCTGGCGTGTACCCCGGGTCCCATGTAGACATAGTAAGGTATGATGTCTTGCAAAAATATCTGGTCGATGAGCTCGAGCGCGCCACCGCAGCCGAGATTTGACTGTACAGCGAAGCCTTAATAGAGTGTCTGGTAAAGCACAGAGAATTGATATCGGGTCCTAACGTGTGGTCCCCTAGAGCTCGAGCCTACCTTCCTTTCGATGTCCGCGAACACGGGCCATTCGCGACTTTAAGCCACAAGGGTCCTACCTCAGTCAATTTTTTAGGAAAGCTGGTGCCCGTGTACTGCAGACTGTGCTTTCTGACAGATTGTCACGATCGGGCCAACGCCGCAGGGAGAGCCTTGTTAAAACGTCTGCAGCAATATAGGGACTCGAACCAGGTGTCCGATTTTGAGATCAGAGCTCTCCAGTACTTGATCGACAACCTGTCCGCAGCTCCCCCGCGCGAATGGGGCGACGTAGCTCGATCGCTTGACATTTCGGTTGACACAAAGATCGCTGCGGAGCTCCTCTGGTCTCATTTGGTGCTAGTGTACACTGGTAATCGCAAGCTCTTGCTTTATAATCTGGACCGTTTTTTCGCTAGACCGCAAAACTCGATCGTCCTGTGCCCGAGTGACCTTAGGGCCGCACTATTCGTGCACGGTAAACACGATCCTGTATCGCAACGCAATGACCGAGCGCACAAACAGCGAATGTTATGAGCTACGAGGTGTCCCGTACTGCCACCTCAGACAAAACTCGGGGGGTCTAAGGGTTGCAAGGTTAGAAACACGGTCAACAATCGCCTGTACGAATCCCGATCCTCTCGACTGTGTTGGCTGGGCACCCTATGGGTCCTGGACATCGAGTGTAACAGGAACGTTTTCCACTGGCTTCACAAACCCGAACCGCACAGAGCCTAGTCCGAACGTACTCGGGTGTTTGCAGCGTCAACAGACTCCAGTCGCAGTAACTCATCAGCCCGGATGCGACGATACGCTCAAGAGAACAGGAAGCTGCGTGGTCGAGTTGGCTAATGGCGTGCTACTTCACGTCTTACACGTCAACACCGTCGGTAACCAGAAGTTCAGCTCAACCGTTTTTTCCAAACGTTACAGACAATACGCTCAGCTACAATCAAATACGACTAAAACCAGGAGGTTGAGCAGATTGAGATTCATCTCGGACAAGAAGAGATTATGTTCCCAACATGGCTACAAGAACACCCGCATAGAGTTCTCGTCTAACCCAAGTCGTAGCGCAAACTACACGTCCAACGCCAAGTATCTGTTGCAGTCCTACTTCAGAGGAGTTTTCGAGACGATCGCGTTGTCAAAAGGAACCTGCATCGTGTCCACCAAACCGTTCAAAGTCAGCAACGAGAACCTGACATGCTACATATACGGGGTGGCCAACCCCTTGACCGTAGTCGTCCGGATGAAAAACACGAATAAGCACTTCCACACACCCTTCTTCTTCTCTTCTGTGAACGTAGCGGGTGAGGAGAGCAGACACCAACTATTCTCCTCGATGTCTATCAATTCGCAGAAAGTCAGGAACACGGCCGAAGAGCTCCCAAAGGCACTAGATAAAGTAGCCAAATTAATCGAGATCCACGTACATCTCAACAGACTGCTGCGAACTAACCCAAGAGCGACGCGGCATGCTAACCTCCAAAGAGAAACTGTGTCTAGTGTATCTCACGGAGATGTACTTCATACACGTGAGAGACTGTAGTCATCCGAGGCACTGGTCTGGCTACAGAGACGCCGTCAAGGACGTGTTTGTCAAGCGCTACCACAGTAGGCTTTCCTCGTTTCAGGAAAAGGTTCTCACTAATTATCATTTGAAGAACCCGGAGTTTATTCACCTCGTACCTTGGCTTCTCGACAATCCGAGCGATCTACACTATAGAATATTATTTGCACACAAAGCTTACCTAAGCACTGAGAACAAAGTCAACGCCAGAGTTGAACTCATTGCCACGGTCGCGGTTCACGTCGAAGAAAATCTTAACGGTCGTGCGCCACAGGGTTTCCCCACTTTGGAGGACCTCGATTTTGAGAGCCTAGGTTACAGCAAGCACACACTCACAAGCGCAATAAGAAACTCTTGATGGTCTAAGGCAACTGCAGGGTCACCAAGCACAGCGGCGGGGAGAGGCTGTGGAAAGACGCATCCCGGTGCGAAGCAGCATGTCGACCGAAGGCCGGTCGATTAACAACTCGCATTCGGTTTCCCCTGATGTGATTTTAAAGGTTTGGGGTATAATAGACACTTCGAATCGCTACTGGCCACAGCCGGTCGATCGGACACCAAGATCAGAGCCGAAGCCAGCATAAAATCACAAGCCAAGGAGCTGCAAGACCTCATCGCGAATTGCGCCAGGCGACTGAGCGCTACAGAAGACTATATACACGAACTCGAAAAGCAAGAGACCGGTCACCTGGGTACCGTCACCGAGTCACCCTCCTCGCTGTCTACGGACCTGACGGGAGACTGGCATTTTCTGTATTTGTCCAACGGTAACGTGTTCGGATACATGAAGCTCATTCCTCAAACCGTCTCGGTTACTAGCTCCATCGAACAGGGGTGCGGTCCCATTAAGAGAGCCGAATTCACTATCCCGATCGGGGTATTGAAATGCGTCGAAGAGGACCTTGGCGAATGTCACTCTACACGGACACCGGATCGCGACCGTTTGCTATGTCCTTGTTGTCAGGTGTGTTTTAAACAGTCAGAGTTCTGGAAGCACGCACTGTGTGAAATTGCATCCAGAGGCAACAGAGTGACAGCGTGGCAGATATTGGATCCATCAGAGAGGCCTAAGTGGGTGGTAGCCGACGACTCGGGTTGGAGCGACCCTATTTACAGACCCCAAGATTCTAGAGGCATGTGTAAAATCGGACAGAGTCTCGCAGAGTTAGATCTCCGTCATTTTCTTTCTGACCGCGAGTTCTCCGCAGCTCTGGATGCCGCGTTCCAATACCTGGTAAAAGCGTTGTCATCCTGAACCATGTTTTCGTACTCGTATCAACCTAAACTCCCACCGGTGCATGCTGTTCATCGAGAACCCGCGACTTTGGAGCGACCTCCCATTGAGCAAAATGTAGCGGTGGAGCACCATCCTAAGTCTCTGAGTGTCATACATGAAAACTTGGTCACACTCGACTATCCGATAGGAATATAATTCGCGGATGGAGAGTATTCATTCGTACAATATACACTTAATGAGAAGCACAAAAAGTGCGCGGGGATGAAGATCTCTCCCGTCCGTCAGACCAACATGTTCATCGAGAAATTACGCGCCGAGGGAGTCTACATTCAAACCGCTCTATGTACTTTCATGCCATTGCGAAAGAAAACGTTTTGGATAATAGTTTCCCTGGCGAATGTGACGGAGATCAGCTTAGAACCTCTTTGGACGATAAAGGGGATTGCTCAGCTGTACCCGAAACAGCAACGGGTTACAATCGCAATAGATGACCAATTGCTGGAGCACTGCTTCCTGGACCCAAACCTATCTCTCCTAGCTCAATCAGAGACAGAATGTACAGATCGGATGGTCGAAATCCTCAAGCGACATGCTCTGAGCGATGAGACACGGAAAGTACGTCCTGAGACGCAATGTCACGATAACACACAAAAGCGCGTTGGCGCTTGTGAATCCGAACATCTTAAAAGACGGCGACCCCTTCATGGTGGTGAGAATTCACATAAAGAACAGTACACAGAACTGGCTGCAGAATGTAATGATTTTAATAAAAGAAAGCACAGACGGTTTAAAATGAGAAGACGTGACATGAAAAAGAGGAACACCCCATACATGAAAACAAGATCACAATGCATTAAAGCACAGGTCGTCTCCTCGGATCAACCCGGCGATCCTCCCTCCGTGGTGCACCACGACCCCAGTGGTCACGGTCACGATCACAGCAGACAGCCCGTCATCAAGGAGCTTCGTGCGGACAAGCACCGTCGTCCCGATGTGGCAACCGATCCCTGTGTCTCTGTTGACGCAAAGATGACAACGGTGGGTTCGGCTGCTTGTGTTTTGCCGACCGTACACCAGAGACCTCCGTTGAAATGTCAGCTCTCGGACGAGTCTCGTCGCGACGAAGTCTCTCGCAGGTCTCCCGAGGCGTGCTCACGGAAGGAGAGGAACGGTTGTCTTGTGATGTAGCAGACGACCGCGGTCGTCACGAGACCGGTCTCTTTATCGTAGAAGGCCACACACGACGAAGCCTTGCATTCGGGTACCACTGGACAACGACCGTGTTTGAATGTTTTCATCACGCCCCACAGGGCCACGGTGGCTATCTTGAGCTCTGTTTCCTTGATCGGATCTTGTTTCAGCGTGACGTCGCGGTCGATCCAGTCGCCGATGATCTTGCACACCACGAACACCTGGGCTTCGGGGACTGAATTGCTCATCAACATTTTCAATGTCTCGGTCAGTCTATCCAGTGGCACTTGCAACACAGAGGGCAGGGCGCGTTCGTGAGCCTCGCGCTCCTGCATGGCCTCGTATGCGGCATCGGGTGGACTTAAGCCATCTGGCACTGAAGTGAAATAGGGTTCGCGATGCCGTTCTACTGACCGCGAACCGTTGGTCTCGGCGCACGTGTGCCCGTGGACAGCCGGGTTAGGCGAAACTAAATTGGTCACGGCCGCTTTACCCGATAGACCCATACCGAGCGATCGGAGTCTCTTCCACGGTACGAAGACACATGGCAAAAACCCGGCCAACACTGTCCAGCGGATCATATTCCTCAACGTGGTCTTGATGTGTTCGCACATGCGGTTGGACGAGTAATAGCCGACAAGGTACCGTACCAAACAAGTCGAACTGTCGCTGTTGCTCCCCAACACGTTGTAGAGAAGCAGCTCTATGGAGAGCGTTGGACTGAACATGTTGACGATCTCTTCTATTGCTATGGCCAGCTGCGGATCAGCACTGACGTAAACCCAAGACTCCACATCACGATGGATTGGTATCAAACCGTAATCTCCATAGTTTGTAACCTGGGATTGACCTCTGACTTTACGACATTTGTTTCGTACGAAACGCTGTAACCCAATTGAATCCGATCTATGTCCTAATGCAATCTCAGCTAGTTTTTTCTCAATGCGCATCAACTCTTCATCCATCTCTCACTAGTGTTCCGAGTGTGCTATCGCCTCAACTCTAACAACAGCATATACTTACTAGGCTAGACGAAGGTGCTATACCTGACCCCCCCAAAAGCCTTAAGATGTTCTGGATGCTATTTAGAGCCTTGTGTTGTCTGTGCAGCAATAGGCAATGGCTGCCTGGCTACGTAGGAATCGGTGGCGCTCCTTATTATCAAGAGGACAGCGATGACAGCAGTGACGCCGATGAAGACGCCTCGAATGATATGCAAACTCGTGTACTCAAGCTATCTAAGCTTAAATGCGACGCGATAGACGCGGCCACGAATGTGATTGTCGCAGACAAATTGTTACTGAAACACGGGAACGATTCGAGTTTACTAATGTACTACGATGAGTGTTTCAACGAAATGACTCGAGCCTTAAACAGACTTCCCGTCGGCCCCCCGGGACACAGTTTAAAAGGAATCGATCGCCGCGTACCAGAGCGTGAGATACCGTGGTCTGAAAGTAATACTCTTTGACGATACTTCACGGATCCCCGCGATCCTACGGCTGTCAACCGATCATGAGTAATATGGTAACAATGGACCCTAGCATCTACAAGCTAAAACCCCTGGAAACCGTTAAGCAGTTATTGAACGCTCCGGGCTTTCTAAGCAATAGTCACTTTGCTGAGTACTATGTAGATAAAGTAATCAGAGCATCCGCTACCAACAGTTCAATCTCTACCGACGTCACACTTGTGATGTCGCAGGCCCACATGGGGGTCACTTTGTTCAGACAGCAGAGGAACACAAGTCGCTTGCTTGCTGGGTTTGTGTACTAAACAATGGTTCCGGACGACACTGTGCCTACCGGTACGAAATTTCGTAGATGCTACAGGATTACAGATCAACGTGAGGCTCAGCATGGCACTTACGACACGATAACCAACGGAGTGCAGTCCAAAGAGTACAGTCAAGAGTTCAAACCCACGTCTAGGGTGGTCACGATGCAATTCGGAAGCATCTTGGGTGTGACAGTTCCCTCCGTGGCCTTAGACCTCATCACCAGAGAGTTGGATACGGTTAGCACATCGTGGGAATTGACAAAAACCATCGAGGTGTTGAAGTACTGCGTGGCGCAACCGACTCTGACGGACAGAATCGTACATCGGACCAAGATCGCAGATCGAGCGACGAGGCTGGACTGCGTGTTGACGATGGCGGAACTCATGTGCGGCATGGTCAACATCTTTTTTATCCAAATTTCCAAAACCGTGACTACTCAGAGTTGGGACCAGGAAGCAGAGTCGCAGTCTTACACGCCTCTCTGCAGCTCCTCTTCATCCGCCACCCCTCAGCTTAGCCCCCGTCTTCCCCATCAGAGAATCATTGCCTGCTCCCTCCAAAGTAAATAAAAATATAATGTATAAGCATCCCAAAGTGATAAAGCAAAATATTGGTAAAACTCAAATTAAACATAAAGCCTCTAAATTGAATGATTTGGCCTCTGTTCCTCCTCATAATTTAAAAATTAAATGTGGTTTATTAAATATTAGGTCTCTAACTCCCAAGTCTCTGTTAGTCCATGATCTGTTAATTGATCATCAGATTGATTTAATTTCCCTTACAGAGACTTGGTTAGGGCAAGAGGATTATGTTGGTTTAAATAAATCAACTCCCTCTGGTTATTTAAACTGTCAAAATCCCAGAAGTTCTGGTCGTGGAGGAGGAGTAGCAACAATTTACCATTCCAAATTACTAGTTAATGTAAAGCAAAAAACATGTTATAATTCCTTTGAGGGCCTGGTCCTCAGTGTTGGGCACTTTAGCAATTTCAGGTTAAACCCAATTTTATTTGCAATAGTTTATCGTCCCCCATCAACCTATTCAGAATTTTTATCCGAATTTGCTGATTTCTTAGCTGATTTAGTGCTGAAATCTGATAGAATAATTATAGTAGGGGACTTTAATATACATGTGGATGTAGATAGTGACTGCCTTAATGTGGCTTTTAATTCAATATTAGACTCGATTGGGTTTTCTCAGAAAGTAGGAAATTCTACTCATTACCTCCACCATACATTGGACCTTGTTCTGACATATGGCATAGAAATAGAAAATCTTGTAGTGTCTCCTCATAACCCTGTACTGTCAGACCATTGTCTGTTAACCTTTGATTTTACTATTTCTGACTATTTGGCTCCTAAAGAAAAATATTATCACAGTAGATGCCTCTCAGATGATGCTGTTTCCAAATTTATGCAGATTGTTTCCTCTATGCCATGTGTCAACACAACAGAAATAAGCTATAGACAGCTTGCTCCTTCTGTAATTGATAACATGGTGGATAGTGTTTCAGCTTCTCTGCATCAGGCTCTAGACTTGGTGGCCCCCTTAAAAAAGAAAAAGTCTAATCAGAGATTTTTAACTCCTTGGTTCAACACAGAAATTCGTAGCTTAAAACAGAAGACTCGTCAATTAGAAAGAAAATGGCGCTCTGCTAATTTAGATGAAATCTATTTAGCTTGGAGAAATCATCTTTTAATTTATAAAAAATCTCTTAGAAAAGCTAGAACGAGTTATTACTCTGCATTAATAGAAGAGAACAAGAATAATCCCAGGTTTCTTTTCAGTACTGTAGCCAGGTTGACAAAGAGTCAGGACTCTGTCAATCCTAGCATCCCCTTAGAGCTTACTAGTCAGGACTTTATGAACTTTTTCAATAATAAAATTTCATCCATCAGAGATAAAATCAATCAGATTCTTCCCACAGTTAACTTAAATACTGTAACTACTACAACTCCTTCTATTGATGTCTGTCTTGATGAGTTTACTCCAATCGACCTTTGTGAGTTAGACAAAATAGTTTCCTCATCCAAACCTTCAACTTGTCTTTTAGACCCTATTCCTACCAGGTTATTTAAAGAAGTCTTCCCACTTATTGGTAGCTTTATTCTTCATATAATCAATTCTTCATTAACTTTAGGCCATGTACCGCAGGCTTTTAAAACGGCTGTAATTAAACCCTTACTCAAAAAGCCAACGCTAGATCCAGGAGCTTTAGCTAACTATAGACCAATCTCTAATCTCCCTTTCATTTCAAAAATCTTAGAAAGAGTTGTTGCTACGCAATTATTTGACCACCTGCAGGGAAATGGTTTACTTGAAGAGTTTCAATCTGGGTTTAGAATCCATCATAGTACTGAAACAGCCTTAGCGAAGGTCACTAACGACCTCCTCATTGCATCTGATAATGGACTAGTTTCTGTACTTGTCCTTTTAGATCTTAGTGCAGCTTTTGATACTATTGATCATAATATTCTACTTGATAGATTAGAACACTATGTTGGACTTAATGGAACTTCGTTGCAGTGGTTTAGATCTTATTTATCTGATAGGTTCCAGTTTGTTCATGTAAATGATGAGTTTTCTTTCAGCTCAAAGCTTAGTCATGGAGTTCCACAGGGATCTGTGCTAGGCCCTACTCTTTTTAGTTTATATATGCTTCCGTTAGGCAACATTATTAGAAAGCACTGTATACATTTTCATTGTTATGCAGATGACACACAATTATACCTATCAATGAAGCCAGATGATAGTAATCAATTAGCCAAGTTAGAAGCCTGTCTTAAGGAAATCAAAGCTTGGATGACTTGTAATTTCCTGCTATTAAATTCAGATAAGACTGAAGTCATTCTTGTTGGTCCAAAAAACCTTAGAAATTCCTTTCCAAATCAAACTTTCAGTTTGGATGCAGTTACTCTTTCTCTTAATAGCTCTGTGAGGAACCTTGGAGTTATTTTTGATCAGGATTTGTCCTTCAATTCACATATTAAATTTGTTTCTAAGACTGCCTTCTATCATTTGCGTAATATTGCCAAGATTAGGAGCATCTTGTCTCAGAGTGATGCTGAGAAGCTGATCCACGCTTTTGTTAGCTCAAGATTAGATTATTGTAATTCTTTATTATCAGGCTGTCCTAAAACATCTTTAAAAAGTCTTCAGCTGATCCAAAATGCTGCAGCAAGAGTTTTAACAGGTACTAGAAAGAGAGATCATATCTCTCCGGTTCTGGCCTCCCTTCATTGGCTTCCCATAGAGTTTAGAATTAAGTTTAAAATCCTTCTTCTTACTTACAAAGCTCTAAACAATCAGGCTCCTTTTTATTTAAAAGATCTGATACTACCATATCATCCTAACAGAGCACTACGCTCCCAAAATGCAGGATTACTTGTAATACCTAGAATCTCCAAAAGTACAATGGGAGACAGAGCCTTCAGTTATCAAGCTCCTCTCCTGTGGAATCAGCTGCCAATCTGGATTCGGGAGTCAGACTCGATCTCTGTTTTTAAGAATAGGGCTAAAACCTACCTTTTTGATATAGCCTACAATTAGGGAGGGATCATGTGTTTCTGAACCCTCCCTTAGTTATGCTGCTAATAGGTTTAGTCAGCCGGGGGACCTCCAGTAATGCACTGGGCCTCACTCCTTTCCTCACTCTCTATGAAATATTTTTTTTTTTTGCTGGTCATTAACATTTGTTTGTTCTCTCCCATAGATTGAGTCCCCATCGTGCTGCTTGCTCTCTACATGTCTGTTCTTTTCTTCTTCTCTATCCCCTCACCCCCCAGCCAGTCGCAGCAGATGACTGCCCCTCCCTGAGCCTGGTTCTGCTGGAGGTTTCTTCCTGTTAAAAGGGAGTTTTTCCTCTCCACCGTCGCCAAGTGCTTGCTCACAGGGGATCGCCTGATTGCTGGGGTCTTTCTGCAACTGTGGGGGTCCCCCCTACAGTTGATAGTGCTATGAGATGACTGTTGTTGTGAAATGGCGCTATATAAATAAAGTTGAATTGAATTGAACTGAATTGAACATATACAGCCCGATTCCTTCCTGTGCACCTTGGAAAATGCGCAAAGGGTTTTGGAGAGTGACAGGCCCGAGGTCATGATAATGGGCGACAGTCTGTTCTGAATAATTTCTCAGAAAAGCACCAGCGGTTCACGGTGTCATATCGTGAGCGAGGACACGGAGCTCACCCTGGAGTTCTCCGTTTATGCCATGGACAACGAAACGGCCAAACATTCGGGAGGTCACGAGTTCACCATGCGAGAAATAGCTCAAAGTGGACTACCCGAGAAAGGGTTACCCTTCGCTCAAGTAGTCTCCGTCTGGGACTCGTCGACTAACACCAGGGTAAACTATGTTGTAGTCGGTGGAGGTCCCACGGACAAAATACCGATCGTGCAAATGGAACACGGGGCCAATCGAAACACCTCTACGGAACAGAAAGCCTTCTGTAACGGCGATGGATTCAAGTGGGAGTATTTAACGGTGGGATGCACTCCGCCTGCGCTCGGTCAAATCAACCCTTGCCACGTGCTCTCCACCAAAGATTCCGATGAACTCAATTACAGGCAACTCTCACTCCGATTGCCCTCCATCACATTCCTTCACCGTTATGACGGAGCGGTATTCGGCATCACCCTCCGCGATCTCCACGCCGTGGGCAATCCTAAGGAGCTCTTCGGCCATCGCCGTAGAGCAAAACTGCAAAGTGACCTGGACGCTTTGATGCGAGGCGATCAGACTGTGATAAGCACAGACCAAATGATAGATCTCGCATATAGCAGAGGATGGTACGAGAAGACCAACAACCCTGCCTCCGTTTTAGAATTCGATACGCGTAACATGGTAGTACCCGCTCGACAACCCAGCAGCTCTACTACGCGCTGCAGCGTAAGGCCTCGCGTTGCCCTATTCAACTCTTCCGGCATGAACAGCATCAACAACGAAATCGCTCAAATTGGTAGCGAATTACTCGCATTGTTCGTTAATGACAAATGCTCTAAAAGCGTGACAGACAATCTGAATTTCTTGGATGATGCGTTTCGTCATACGCAGGGCCTGGAATCAATGCTCGATCTAAGAGAAAGGATACATAACGATGGTGTGTTACAGCCATTTGGAGACCAAAGCTGGACCACAGATCGAGCCTACTGGTCTTGGCTGGCAGATCCTATATGCGCAGTGGCAATACGTTGTATGCTAGCAGCTAAGGAGACAGACAAAAATCTAGCTGCTGTGGAACGTACGGTGTTGGTACAATTGGAAAATCTGAAACGGTGTGAACAGTTTGTTTAATGCTGTAGTCCGCAATAGGATTAATTCGGTGATAGCTTACATGCCTTATTTTGGGACCGGGACCGGTGAGCGTAGTTATCCCAATAACTTCACGGTGGAAGAAGTCGACTACTGTAATCTGATGTACTGGATCATTCTTCCATCTTTAGGGGCTAGAGTGTACAGAGCTACTTCATCTGGTAGCTCATCTGAGCCTATTACTCAGACTCAGATCGTATACGGTCGAGAGCATTTTCAACTGCCTAACGAACTGCAGCTCAATAGCGACGAGGTTCTCACGGTTGGCCGCTTGAGTGGACTTTGCTTCTTTTCAAAAGTGAGACCTACGATAGAATGTGAGGATGTCAGCCAATGGTTTGAACCTACCGCGGGTTGGATGCGGTGCAAAGAGGTGGGATTCAGTGCAACCTCCATAGTTACTTACATGTGGGCCATTAGAATCCGAAAACTGGTCGACATCACCAACAACCTAGCTAAGGTGTTGATGGGCATACACTACAGCACTCTTTTGACACATCCCGTGATACAGGACCATTACGATACGAAGTACTATTCCGGTATGTCCTACCTAATGTTCAGAGGTCTGAGATTCACAGGATGCGGGATTTCGCTCATGCAGCAAAAGTCAGCTTTGTACACTCTGGCCACCGGGATAATCTGTAAGCCCACCAGTAACAATACCCATCAGGTCCATTCCATCAATCAATACTGTGAATCGGTGGTCATGCCGGAGACTCTGGAGTCTCCGGGATTATATATCCCCAACCTGTACATGAAAGACGTACAAGGAGGTGAAGTTTACATCAACACGAACAGTCCCTTTGACATGGTGGTAGCGGATGCGTTCAACGGATTCTGCCCCGAGTCCGATAGCTTGAGTGGCTACCTCAGACCTTACATTTTTACTACCGGTGGTTCAGAAAGACTCACCGGTGATCCTAGAATGCGAACAGGAGGCTACACGTGCATGCCGACTCTGCTACATCCCTTCAGTTCGGTGCTCGCGACCAAACCCAAGCAACCTGTCAGGACCAGACACGGAGAAGAAAGCAACCACAAGCTCTTCTGTGAAACTCAGCACGTAGTCGAGTTAGATAAAGGCGTACTGGATTCCGTGGGAGATCCCTTTAAGGATACGGTAGAGAGAGCCAGCGATAACAAGCTCACTACCGACATAATGCACAAGGAGCTGGGGGTGGCCTTCTGCGGTACTTACAGTGTAGGCAAGATGTCGGACAAGAAACTCATGTGTGAGAATGATGAGACACGAGAGTCTTTGGTCGACAGATTGGCTCCGAGGATCAGCGGTACCAGGTTGTTCGCTCGCAATCCCATCCAAAGTACATACCAACTGATCAGTCCCATATTCAATAGAATATTCGAGAGCAGTCGATACTCTCGCACCTTGCATTGACACGTCGACTCGCGACGATCTCGAGCTATGATAACCGGTGTGAGATGGTACGCGCGAGGCAATGGTTGTCGCAGAGCCTATTCCAAGGGGTTTGTACTCTGACAGACCTTTTACTTTCATGTGGTGTCAATTTCTTTACCTCGTTATACATGCATCCTATGGAACAAGAGAATAACTTGATCCTGATCAGAAATAAAGAAGAAGCTGAGGTCAATCTATCGATACATACCGTTTCAAGGGCCATATCAAGCTTAGAGGCTAACATAGCACTAGTTAAAGAGACTATGAACTCGGCGAGTATGGGAACGCCAGAGAAATATACAAAGTTTCAGAAAGAATTGCAATCTATTGAAAAGGAGAGATCGGACCTCCTGTCATTACTGGGAGCTCTCAAGGGAAGGCTTGATGCTCAGAGGTTAATTGGAGCCGTTAAAACTCTTTCGGACAACGTTGGACTTCAACTCGACGTGTCGGCGTACATCAATAGGCAAGTGCTGAGCCTGGCCATACAAAGGGACTTGGACGATGCGAGAGAACCTGTTACCAGAGTCAGTGTTGAGGATGCTTATCACGAATACGATCAAACGATAGCGAATGTTGTGTAATGTTGTTTATGTGCACCAAGTAGCTGAAGCTGTGTTATTGTATGAAGTGCTTTACTGTACACCAATGACGATAAAAGAACCCAAAACGATAAAATGGTCTGATCGTCTTTATTTAATGCAGGAAAAGGTACATCGAACCTGTTTTTTATAGGACAATCACATTGATTTCATTACAAAGACACACCTATCATCACTAATTACAGAGTTGTAGTCTAGAGGTTCACATTAGTACAATCTCTAGCTCTAAGCAACCCAACCATCAGTAAATTACCCATGGTGGACAAACAAAATCAGGCTTCAAGTAGTGTCCCACAACCTTCCTTAATTTTCCCAACCTTGTTTCATTAAATCCTCCCACTGATCTTTTTTTTTTTTTTTCATTTTCCCAACCTAATTTCATTTCCCGACCTTGCATCATTAAATCCTCCGACCGACCGAGCTGGCTTCGATTTCCCTACCTTGGTTCAGTTTCCCAACCTTGCATCATTAAATCCTCCGACCGACCGAGCTGGCTTCGATTTCCCTACTTTGGTTCAATTTCCCGACCTTGGTTCAATTTCCCGACCGAAGAAGGTATAGGGAGGTATACAAACCCTGCATCATTTGGCTTCTACTTACACTCAGCCAGAGTTGCAACCTTATAGAGAGCCATTGTCGTGAAATACCATCTAAATATGTGGAACCAACACCATCTCAGTGGCAGATTTTAAAATATGCCATTTTGAAAGGTTCCTCCGTATTCCACATAAACAGGCGGGGAATGAAAACTGAAAGTGTTTTGCTCATCAACATCGAACATGTTGTAATATAACACTGCCCACCATGCCTGTGAATGAACTGTATTCTTTGGTATGATCTCTCGAGCCTTTGAACTAACTACCTTATAATATAATACCCCTGTGTTATTGTGGTGCTGTCAAATAAAGATATGGTTGTAAATTGCTTTTACTTCATGATATATGGTTATGGGTGGGGTGGATACAGCGAATGAACTGTCACCTTTGAACCAACTACCTTACAATGTGATACCCCTGTGTCATTGTGTTGCTGTCAAATAAAGATATGGTACACAAAGCCCAATTGCAAATTGCTTTTATTTCATGATATATGGTTTGAGGGTGGATACGGCGAATGAACCGTATTGTATTCTTTGGTATCATCTCTCGTCTTAGAACCAACTACTTTACAATATACACCTGTGTTATTGTGTTGCTGTCAAATAAAGATACAATACACAAAGCCCAATTGTAAATTGCTTTTATTTCATGATGTATGGTTGCTCTTCAAATGACAGGATAGACATTTGGTACACTCACAAGCATATGAAGGGAATGTTAATCATGACAAGAATACATACTATAATGTACATGTCTCCTTACAATAAACACAGGCTTAGAACCAAGACTGTTGAAGATATTGCATTCCAGTGTTTCAGTGTGTTTTTTGTTCCTCTAGGGAGACTGTTTTTCATTGTTTTATTGAATGTCAGCGCCTGAGTGGCCTCTTTGAACTTCTCACAGAACTTTTTCATATTTTTAAGGAAGTTTTCTCTAAGCAGGTTTTCATTTGTGGTTTTATGTACAATCGTCGTTTTAAGCAGAAGTGTCAACTACTGAACTTTGTTTTAGGGCAGGCAAAGTTGGCTATCTATGTAAGCCGGAGAAGAAAACTTGAGAATGTTGAGAATGATGTTGATGCCAAAATTTTATTTGTGAGGCTACTTAAAGCCAGAATCAGGCTGGACTTTCAGTTTTTTATGGGGAATGGGGATGTGGAAGGTTTCAGGACCCTCTGGTCCCTGGAGAATGTCCTCTGTTCAGTTCATGATGGACAGCTTTTTTGGGGGCGTTTTTTGGGGGATTAATTTTCTGTGTAATATAGCATGACATAGAAATTGTATTGACTGATGGACAAATGTGTTTATTAAAGATCTTTTAAAAATCAAATCAATCTCTCTCTCTCTCTCTCTCTCTCTCTCTCTCTCTCTCTCTCTCTCTCTCTCTCTCTCTCTCTCTCTCTCTCTCTCTCTCTCTCTCTCTCTCTCTCTCTCTCTCTCTCGTGCGCATGCGTGGGCGTTTGTGGGAGCAGGGGTGTGGAGTGGTGTCGAGTGAGTACTTTAAACTTTGTATTTTCTAACTTTTTCTCTATCTTGTGTGTTTGAGGTGTGTGTGTTTAATATAGTGGGTTGAGTGTGTGTGTGCTGGGGTGTGAGTGTTGGAGTGAGTGTGTTGGGGAACGGTAGCTTCTGCTGCCGGTTTTTCCCGGCCGGCATCATGCCGGTGATTGATGGTGGTGTGGAGTTTGAGCGCTTAACCCGGCGTCATGGTGTGAGAATCTTCCCGACAGTTCCCTGTTCTGTGGAGGAGGCCAGCCTCGCTGTAGGACAGGTGGTTGGGCATGGCAGCATAAAATCAGCATCGAGGATGAACAGCGCAATTGTGATCTTTCTGGATTCGACTGAGAAAGCTGATCAGGTGGTGGCACAGGGAGTGGTCCTAGGTGACACTTTTACTCCCGTTTTACTGCTGGCGAACCCGTCTAGGAGGATCACCATCTCAAACGCTCCTCCTTTCGTTAAAAATGATCAGCTGATTAGAGAGTTGTCCCGTTTTGGCCAGGTTGTGTCCCCTATCAGAATGGTCTCTCTGGGTAGTAAATCACCCCTGCTGAAGCATGTTGTATGTCATAGGAGGCAGTGTTTCATGGTGTTGAAAGACAGCTCTGCTGAACTGAACGCGTCTTTTAATTTCAGGATTGACGGCTTTAGCTACTTGGTGTTTGCAACATCTGAAACCATGAAGTGTTTTGCGTGTGGCGCAGAAGGCCATCTTATTAGGTCATGTCCTGAAAAAGCGAACACAAAGAGCACTGGCGGTAAGAAAGGTGACGCCGCTGTTTCTGGTGGTCCGGAGGGTAGCGCTACATGTGGTGCGGCGGATGCCGCTGCGGCGGATGCCGCTGCGGCGCCCGCTTCTGCTGGGGCGGTCGCGGCCGCGTCCGCGTCCGCTTCTACTTCTGCGGGGGCGTCCGCGTCCGCGTCCGCATCCGCGTCCGCTCGTGCTGGGGCGGCCGCGGCCGCCTCTGCTGGGGTGGCCGCGGCGGGCGCGGTAGTTGCCCCCCCAAACAGTGATGGTGGGGAATTTCTGTCTGGCGGCAGCTCTGATCATTGTGACGAGCCTGTCGCCCGGGGTAAACAGGTGGAGGGTGTAAGTAAAAGTGCAGTTAAACGAAGGAACGTGAATGAACAGACTTTGCAGGCGGGGGAGGAGCGGTTTGAGGCTGTAGCGGACACAAAGAGCAAACACTGCATGACAAACGTTGCGTTTCATGAAGAAATGCAGGAATGTAGTTTTGTTGAAGAGGATCCTTTTAAAGCTGCACAAAAAAGGAAAAGTGCGGAAAACTTGCAGAGCTCTGCTAAATCTAGTAGGGTTGGGAATTTAGATTTACTGAATGAGAGCGTTTCTGACGAAAGTGGAGATGAGTCTGAACTGATGCAGACGCAGACGCAGGAGGAGCAAAGCTCCTATTGTTTTACTAAAATTAGGCAATTTCTCCAGGTGACTAAGGGGAGCAGAGCTGTGAAAGTGGAAAATTACTTTCCAGATCTGGAGTTATTCGTGGCATCAGCTCGCAAATTTATGAAACTGAATGATGGGAATGAGACTTTCACTGATCAGGAAATTTATCGTTTAAAGAAACTGGTTGCTAAACTGAAATTGCAAATTACTAACAGTCATGTTGACTCTTAGTTTGTTTCTTCCCTTTTATGCTATGTGTGTGTTTTTTTACTGTACCCTATTTTTATCCTTTTTAATGCCCCACCTTAGAATTGGCACTCTCAATATTAATGGGGCCAGGGATGATGTAAAAAGGGCCTCTTTATACAAGCTTTTTAATTTAAAGAAACTTGACGTGCTGATGGTCCAGGAGACTCACAGCACTGTGGACATTGAGAGCCATTGGAGAAAAGAGTGGGATGGCTGCATTTTTTTTAGCCACAAATCCAGTAGCAGTGGGGGGGTGGCTGTACTTTTCTCTAGGGGTTGTGTGCCTGTCTCTTATGAGGTAGAAGAGGTGGTGAGAGGTCATTTCCTCTTATTAAAGGTACAGTTTGAAAACGTGAACTTCGTTTTTATAAACGTGTATGTGCCAACACAGAGAGCAGAGAGGATCAGGGTCTTTGACGTGCTTTCGGATACGGTTAAGTCCTGTGATCCAAATAGTTCTTTATTTCTGGGGGGTGATTTTAACTGTACATTAAACCACAGACTAGACAGGAACCATCAGGAGCCTCACCCTGCTTCTGCCAATAGGCTGAGAGAACTGGTGAAAACACATGAAATGGCCGATGTGTGGAGATCACATCATGGGGACCAGAGGCAGTACACCTGGAGCCATGTCAAAGATAACCTTTTATCTATGGCTAGGTTAGACCGTTTTTATGGTTTTAAACATCAAATGAGTGTTTTTAAAAATAGTTGTATCTGTCCTGTTGGTTTCACTGATCACTGCCTGCTGTTTTGTTCTGTGTTTATTGAAAATGTAAAGTGTAAGAGTGCTTTTTGGCATTTTAACAATACACTTTTAAATGATGTGTTTTTTAAAGAGGTTTTTCATGATGTTTGGAAGTCACACAGGGAACAAAAACCCTCTTTTAGTTCTCTCCAATTGTGGTGGGATTTTGGTAAGGCCCAGATAAAACAACTCTGCCAACAGTACACTCAAAATGTCACTCGTAGCTTGACCCAATCCTTGAAAGTTCTGGAGACTGAGGTGGTAGAACTAGAGGAGTTGCTCAGTTCTACAGGAAAACAGGAGCACTTAGAGGCTCTCAAGTCAAAAAGGTCAGCCTTGGCTAGCTTGCTAGGGGTCACCGCACAGGGTGCTCTGGTCCGCTCACGCTACATGGATGTAGCTCTGATGGACTCGCCCTCCCAGTACTTTTTTGGACTGGAGGGGAAAAATGGACAGAGAAAGCTCATTCACTCCTTGTTGGGCGATGACGGGAGAACAATCTCCACAGCAGCAGAGATCAGGAAACACGCTGCTAGCTTTTACAGTGAATTGTTTAGAGCAGAGTGGAGGGAGGACACGTCACTGGGCCAGGTTTTCCTTGATGGTCTTCCAGTGCTCTCAGAGGACCTTGTTGCCGGCTTGGATGCTCCACTGTCTCTGTCTGAGCTGCATACGGCGCTAATGAGCCTCCAGAATGGAAAATCACCAGGCATAGATGGTCTCTCTGTGGACTTTTTTAAGGAATTCTGGCCCCTGCTTGGTCCATACCTGCTGGAGGTTCTCCAAGATAGCTTGGAAAGGGGGACCCTACCCACGACCTGCAGGAGGGCCATCATCACACTGTTGCCGAAAAAGGGGGACCTCCAGAGCCTAAAGAACTGGAGGCCAGTCTCTCTGCTCTGCACAGACTACAAGATTCTCTCAAAAGCTCTGGCCCGAAGACTGAGAAAGGTGATGAGCGAGCTCATTCATGTAGACCAGACTTACTGTGTGCCTGGCAGGCTGATTAGTGACAACGTCACTTTAATTCGGGATATTTTGGAGGTCTCTGGTTCATTGGCGGTAGAAACTGGTTTGATTTCAATTGACCAGGAAAAGGCGTTTGATCGGGTTGAACACCAATATTTATGGACAGTTTTAACAGCTTTTGGGTTCAGCCCAGGCTTCATAGCCAGGATACGGGTCTTGTACAGTGACATTGAGAGTGTGCTGAAGATAAATGGGGGCCTGTCTGCCCCTTTAAAAGTCCAGAGGGGGGTTCGGCAGGGCTGCCCTCTCTCAGGGATGCTGTACTCCCTCGCCATAGAGCCTTTGCTTCACTGCCTGAGAAGGGATCTATCAGGAGTTACTTTTCCTGGCTGTGACACCACGTTCAAGCTGTCGGCCTATGCAGATGATGTAGTCATTCTGCTAAACAAGCAGAGTGACATTGACGTTCTGGTTAGGAGTGTCAATCTTTTTGGCCAACTTTCCTCTGCAAAGATAAACTGGGGAAAAAGCGAGGCTCTGATGGTGGGGGAGAAACTAGAAAATCAGCTTACGCTGCCGGGTGGGTTGATTTGGAAAAAAGGAGGTTTTAAGTATCTTGGCGTCTTTATTGGAAATCAGCAGTTTGAGCAAAAAAATTGGGATGGGGTCATAGAGAAGATTAACGGGAGACTAAACAAGTGGAAGTGGCTAATGCCAAGAATATCTTTTAGAGGAAGAGTGCTCATTTTAAATAATCTTGTTTCCTCATCCCTGTGGCACCGCCTCATGTGCATGGACCCCCCTGCTGGTTTGTTGTCCAAAATTCAGTCTGTTTTGGTGGACTTTTTTTGGGGGGGTGGACTCCACTGGGTTCCTCAAGCCCTGTTATTTCTTCCCAAAGAGGAGGGGGGGCAAGGAGTGATTCATTTAGCTAGTAGAGGTGCTGCTTTTAGACTGACTTTCATACAGAGACTGCTGACGGGCCCCCAGGACCTGGTATGGAGGCCTTTGGCCTGTGTTATTTTACAGAGAGTCCTTGGGCTTGGGCTAGACCTCCCTGTGTTTTTAATGGATTTTAAGAACTCTAATGCACTGTCTTTACCCAGTTTTTACCGCAGTCTCTTTTCAGTGTGGACTCTTTTTAAAAAACAAAGAGGGCCATGCGATTCCCTCTACTGGTTGTTGAGGGAGCCGCTGGTTTTTGGTGGTCGCCTTGGTGTCCTGCCGGGAGTTGGAAGGACCTTCCTTGATAGGCTGTGTTCCAGGAACATTCTCACTCTGAAGCAAGTGGTGGAACTGGCTGGTCCTGGCCTCAACAACGCCTCAGCTTTAGCAGCTCATCTTGGTGTCAGGTCGAATCGTTTCATCGATGGTGTTCTTGCACACTGGAAACAGGAGCTTCATGGACTTGAGCACTCCCTACTCTTGGACTTTAGCAATGGCACGCTGCAGCCAGAAAGCACTGACCCCTTTCCCTCTCTCACGCTCTATATGGACTTTGACGTCGCTCCTTGCTCCTTACTGGCATTCTGTGCTCCCACTGGTGTGGACTTTGGAGGAGCCAGTGGTAAGGCACTCTACAGACTGGTGGTGATGGCACTCAACAAGGACCGATTGAACACCTGTGTGGACACTCCTTGGAGAGCCTATTTTAAACTAGGAAAAGGGCATCGGCCTGCCTGGAGGGCTCTTTACAAAGCCCCTCTCCCTAAGAGGCATGGAGACTTACAGTGGAGGGTCCTGCATGGTATTATAGCTGTCAATGCTTTTGTTTCTGTGATTAACAGCAGTGTCAGTGATCAGTGTGTTTTTTGTTCCTCTAGGGAGACTGTTTTTCATTGTTTTATTGAATGTCAGCGCCTGAGTGGCCTCTTTGAACTTCTCACAAAACTTTTTCATATTTTTAAGGAAGTTTTCTCTAAGCAGGTTTTCATTTGTGGTTTTATGTACAATCGTCATTTTAAGCAGAAGTGTCAACTACTGAACTTTGTTTTAGGGCAGGCAAAGTTGGCTATCTATGTAAGCCGGAGAAGAAAACTTGAAAATGTTGAGAATGATGTTGATGCCAAAATTTTATTTGTGAGGCTACTTAAAGCCAGAATCAGGCTGGACTTTCAGTTTTTTATGGGGAATGGGGATGTGGAAGGTTTCAGGACTCTCTGGTCCCTGGAGAATGTCCTCTGTTCAGTTCATGATGGACAGCCTTTTTTTGGGCGTTTTTTGGGGGATTAATTTTCTGTGTAACATAGCATGATATAGAAATTGTATTGACTGATGGACAAGTGTGTTTATTAAAGATCTTTTAAAAATCAAAATCTCTCTCTCTCTCTCTCTCTCTCTCTCTCTCTCTCTCTGTGGGTGTGGTCGTGAGTGCGAGCTGAGAGCGTGTGACAGCGTGAGTGAATTATTTCAAACTTTTCTCTATCTTTTGGTGTTTAAGGTGTTTTTTTGTTAAATAATCTTAATTTTTGTTGTCTTCTGTAGCTGGGGTGGGGTAGGCGTTTTGGGAGGGGGGTTTCTGCTGCCAGCTCTGCTGGTCAGCATGGTTTTGGAGCGAGGCTCCGGTTTTGAGCAGCTGACACACCGCCATGCTGTCAAACTGACACCGGCTGTCAGCTGCTCGGTGGAGGAGTGTAGTCTGGCTGTGGGGGAGCTGGTCGGTTATGAAAGCATTAGATCAGCTTCTAGAATGAATAGTGCCGTGGTGATTTTCCTGGATAGTATTGAAAAAGTTAACCGGGTAGTGGAGAGCGGGGTTGTGATTAAAGACACACTGGTTCCTGTTCTGTCTCTGGTAAATCCCGCAAAGAGAATTACCATCTCAAATGTCCCACCATTTTTAAAGAATGAGCTGTTGGAGAAGGAGCTGTCGAGACACGGGCAGCTTTTGTCCCCCATTAAGCACATCCCTCTCGGTTGTAAGTCCCCGCGTTTAAAGCATGTCATGTCTTTTAGGCGGCAGGTGCTCATGATTTTAAAGAATAGCGAGGAAAGCCTCAACCTGGTATTTAAATACCGGATTGACGGCTTTGATTACACCATCCACGTCACCTCTGACAATATGAAGTGTT